>JAVTVY010018926.1:0-72649 GCA_036873755.1 Hanleya hanleyi | reverse complement strand
TTTGAATTATTTCCTGGTTAGAATTGAATTTAAAACTACCGCAATCTCGTGGTTTTTTACGAGGTATGAAAGACGTCCCAGCGGTAAAATAATACACAAGAAGGATCCCTACATGTTGGTTATACACCTTTAAGCAACGCTTTGATTGTCGTTGTCTATATGAACACTACGAAGATATTACATTACCCGTCATGGTAAGATTACCGGTACTAGCAGTCTTCATAAAGACTCGTTGTTGTCTTCGTGAAGCGTCTTAGCCGATGCACTTCTTCCTCAAGACTTTTAGCCGTCTTGGTGAAGTGTTAACCGTCTTCGTGAAAAGTCTTAGCCGCTGCAATTCTTCGTCATGACACTTATCCGTCTTATTGAAGTCTTAGCCGCTGCACTTCTTCGCCAAGACTCTCTGCCGTCTTTGTCAAGACTCCTAACCACCTTCTTCAGACGTCTATAGCCACTGGTTGATCTATAGAAGCGTAACGCAGGGTTCCTACACGGTACGATCGTATATTGGTCATTTGTTTAATATTTTTCTCCAAACTTGAAAAAGTCACGGTCGAAATAGTACGAGGAACACGGAAGTTGTTTAGGTTTTAAGGGGTACTAGTCCTTTGATGCAAACATACGTGACTGATATTTAAGAGTATCACCTTACAGGGAAGTCACCCGTATTTCAGGCAGAGACCTACACCTCCTGCGCAGGTCATGATACATTGTGAATATGGGAAAATGCCATAGTTTAACTATACTCTAGTGTTCGGTTATTTGCCTCGTACTTTCAGTAGCAAACAGCCTTGCAAATCTTTATTCATGCTGATATCACTAAATTGGCTCTCATAGCGACAAACCCAATTTAATAAAACATAAATAGGAGATTGTTAATAAATCTGTTTTATGCGTTAAATAAAAAGTGTCTTGGTGCCAGTTTCTTACCGGGCTGGATTAGATTTCACGACAGGTTTAGGTAAGTAACCGGAAACCTGTAAATAAGCTTACATTAATCGGTAATCTCGAATGGTGTCCCGGTTTCTATATGTTTGTGTTTGGTTGCCGTCAATTTGACGGTTTCGTGCTTCTTGTGGGGTACCATATAGTGTGGGTACCATATTTTAGGGGCGCACGTCATAAACGCATATCTTGGCCCAAAATAGAATCCCGACAACGGATTGCTTTGAAAAGTTTTTTCAATGATATTAACGTTTATCCGATATATTCATGTTCAGATGGACCCTAAATCCAATTGAAAGAATACGTTTCATTTATCTATATAAATTATAAATATATAATTGAATGCTGTTATCTCACATCGATAATTGATTTTATATCTGGCTAGTATCGGACGCGGAAGAAATGACATTAACTGGATAGGACCTGAATATTAATGATATAGAAACATGCCTTATTTATTTTATCTATAAAATTATTTTGAACCAAACACGAATCGTTTCAACCGAAAAATGAAGGTTATGTTAAATGTTTGTGTATTGAAACATCTGTTTATAATTTGGTATTATTCAATGCAGAGAATTACTATCTTGTGATATAGTCAGATAAGGAGATTATATCAACACTTTTTTGATATAAGCTTGTGTCGAAGAGGTAAGCGGAAATACTGACAATCAGAACTAGTGTTGATAATTCACACAACAGTCGGTCTGAAAAAATTTAGGCTTGAAACAACAGGGGCTAATTTCTTTGAAAGAAAAAAAAACTGAAACAAACTTTTTTTGGCGGGCTTGCTAATATACTCACGTTCCATTATTTATTGCTGAATTCATGTCTTGAGAAATTTTACTAAATAACATGATTAATAAATCTGAGAAGAGGTCATTTCGTAATTATCGCCTAATTCAGAGTGCAATCTCGCTTTAGACCAACGATCACATATAATTTTACTATCAGCCGGTTTCGAGTAAATTACCAGCCCCTCCTGTGGCTATCAACAGGAAAATCTGGAAAGTCTCTGACGATTATGGTACTATAATTTTCAAGTCAAGATTCAAATATTTATGTCAATAAAGGTCTATAAGGATAACAGATATAGAAATTGCGCTGTCATGGCAAGTATACGCGACTACATATCTCTAGACGAAATAACAAAATTATATTAAATGATTCATGTTTAATCTAATATACTATCCCTGTTTTAATGCATATGTACTGGTCGAGATTAATCTCGCCACAGAAACGTATATTTATGAAGAGCATACGCATTCCGAATGGTTCAAACGTTGATTGAAGGCATCTCGATTACATTCTCGAAGCAAGTCGAATTATTTCGAGGGGGATCGAGATGATCTTCTGCTTCGAGAGAAAACCGGAAGCAAATCGGGACAACGATCGATAGAGATAAACCGGGACCCTTCGAGACGAGATATTTATCGGTTTTACTCGTTAATCGAGAAACCTTCTCGATCGATTGGACGTGACCCCTAAGCCACGATACCTTGAATACATTACATATCACCCAGCACACCATGCGAATTGTGCACTGAAGTAAACACATGCAGTGGAAACTTCTTATTTTCATACCCTAATCCAGGAATATATTTCATTTTATCAATTCATTCAGACTAATTTAATGAGACCTAGGCGTGGGCAAATGACCGATTTGTCATTTTACAACCCATCCGAAAAAGCGGAATTTTTAATTAATCAGTATGCTATGGAAGACTATACTGTGAAGTCATGTGGCTCTGTCAGTGTGTCGGCACCTCTTCCCACTTCCCTTATATGTGTTGTAATTAAGTGGTTTCTACTGTATACACAACAGCAGCAACAACAAAGGTTTAACAAGATAAGAACATATAAAATACTCGGTTTATCTGAGCTTAGATTCTTATCAAACTTTATAAGTTACATAGTTTAGCCACGGATCATCATCGGTCCTTGTATGTATGTGTATGAATGAATGCATAGTTCAGATTCTTACAGCAACTCCACCTATTGGATGTCAGTTAACCTGTACCCTATACCACACTATACCTTTGTGTCAAGCTCTACCAGAAAATGTTTAAAAAAATCCAAGATGGCTGCTTTGATGACGTCACAGTGACGTCATGTTCAAAAAAGGCATTTTTTGGTCGATTTTTCGGTCGGATTTTCCGAAATTTTTTATTTATGCAATTTCTTCGCAATAACTGCATGATAAATTAGTGAATATTAATGTGATGTGAAATAAAAAAGTTTTTGCCCACTTTTCATCGCGGAAAAGCAGAAATTTTGAAGAAATATGACGAGAACATCACATTTCTGGAACCTCACGTGGCCGCCATCTTGAATTTACCCATGATCCCCTGCTCGGGGGCTGCTGCAAATAGGCACAAAATGACCCCAATATGACAAACTATAAAGTCAAGGAGTTCTTCATTTGTTGTTGTTCCGGAGGTAGCGTAGAAATGCCCCGCCCCCCACCACCACCACCACCACCAAACTTTCTGCGCTATCTCCGGAACGCAGGTCTGGCAGGGTTAATCTAATCTTTCTCTCGGAATGGATTCTTACATACAACATTCCTTATTTGGAGCTCCATATCAAGTTATCAATTGCATATAGTACATGTGCAAGCACATCCGTATCTTTACATCCGTGTCATATTCCGCAATTAAGCTTAGGCTTCAGAGAACAAAGTCAAGTGTTCTGGGAGCCTGAGGAAAAATAAGGTATCGGTTATGGTCAGCAATACAGTGTCAAATAGACTACTCTTAATATTATATCTTTTTAGTTGTAGGAGGCTGATACGAAAAAAAATTCATATACTATACATACACAAATACACACCAGATGCAGCAAGTTACCAAAGTCAGGAATTAAAATCCTCGATGTACACAGATTTTGATATGTGCCCAAATAACGATGAGCATTAACAGATATCATTAAAGCACATTTATAGTCAACTTTTAGATGACAAAAATTATTCTGTGCACTTCAACCAGAAACAACAAAGTTAATGCCTTCAGCGAAATGTGACATAAAATATTTGTGTCTCACTATTTTCGTCCGCAAAGCAGGATCCATTGAGCAAGTAATGTCAGGCAGTGAACCTTCCGTTCTGAATTAATGAGCTACACCAGGCGTATTTGTCGTGTATACTTCAAGTGTGTTACTTCCTTTTTGTGAGCTATACATGTATAAACACAAGAATGCTAGGTAAACCAGATTGGGGTTGACGGGGAGATTTCTCTGCAGCCTGGAAATTAGACTACCGGCAATTGGATCGACTACCCGGAATAAGCGAACGTTTAAGCGACATGTCGGGCGTGTATTCGATTCATATCTATAAATAATAAATTCATATCTATCAGAATAAATTTGATGAAGGAAACGTGCAGCATGTTCACGTTCACTGGACCATAGAGCAGATATTTACATGTAAAAGGTTAGGATCAAACCATACCTTCCTATAACTGTATTTTAAATATTTAAAATTTCAGGATGTGAACTGATTCTTGTTCAATTAAAACAATATGGATATAAAGCAGCTTCAAATCATATTGAAGATGGTTAGTATTGCAAAATATGGAATAAGGTAGCGCGGATTTGGTCTCCACCAGATGCGGTTTCAATGCCAAAAAAAAAAAAAAAAAAATAGGAGTGAATTATTCGATTGACAACAAGTACAGTGTTTTGTTGTATGCTATAGTGCTATGTCAGATTTTGGATCTTGTTCTATGCATGTAATTACTAGGTAAGCATTGGACTCACACACTACTTGGGGTCGAGAGTATATGCCTCCACACTGTATATAATAAGAGAGGGAAGGTCGGGTGGTCGGATCTCAGCAAATACGACTTCTGTCTGTCAGTAAATTTAATAGCTTTACCCCGACTACAAGAGTCTGGTCCGTCATTCATAATTCAGCCGTCGTCGACAAAAAAATATACGCGTCCCGTTTCCATATTCCATATAACAACATTTTTCATTGTTGTTATACATTTGTTTGTCGGTCAACAGCTCGTTCAGAGCTAATTTTGTCTGGTTTGTATATTATACCGACGCTAAATAAAGCTTCTTACTCTCTTACTCTTACTCTTACACTAACAGCATTAGCACCAAATTCAAAAAGACAATCATGGTATACATAAAAATAGGCTATTTAGTTTTCAATGATGCCGGCAAGACATCATGTTCTTCCAAAAATATCAAATCCGTATCGCTGATCAGTATTTTCAATCAATATGATATTTGTTGTAAAGTCGTCATCTAGAGAATGATGTATCTCAGTCACGCTTTGATTGTGTCTGTTCATATGAGCACCATGAGGATCTTGAAGTATCTGAGTTTACACGGCCCCTAGCTCCAGGTTAAGCGGAATTAGACACAAGTTACGAAACGTAACGTCATAGATCTTGCACGCTGCGCTCGTATTTTGCTATCAGCATGCGATATGTATCGCCAAATTTGAGAAATGTATAGCATTAGCCTATGTTATTTTCATTAACAGCCGAAACTTACGAAATGTGTACATCTCTGAGATGCATTATTATAGGTGAATTGCCGGGACTGTATAATCTGTTGTCGTTCATGTATACAGCCTATGTCGGCGGTAAACCCTTGGAGTGGCTTTATAATATATCTTCACTCTGCTATTATAATCCCTCCAGAGGCATATTTGCAATATAGCTCCCAATCTCTGATAAATCCATGCCTGCCGCGATGCTGACAAAATACGTTCACTGAATTTCCAAAATAATAAAGAAAATGCCAATAAATCAACGGAGAGTTACCGCACCACGATGATCAAGGTAAATTCAATCAGTTGAAAATACAATAACAGTCGGCTAGAGCTTAAACATGTAACCCAACACGAATCTCTCTACGACGAACTCCCTTCACGCTTCCAAATAACATCCACATTGTATCAAGGCTAGATTGGATCTAAATAGACTTACTGTGACGGGGAATTGTACGGGTTGAGAATAGAACTGACTCACTAACTGGCCCATAGATATGGTTGGCTGCAGAATTACAGAAGTGCTTCACAAGCGTTTTTCGCTTAAATGCCGTTCAATTTGACCCATAATAAAATACATTGTCCACTGTATCGATCGGTTATAGTCGCTCTTTACTCGACTTTAATGATCTGGTCTTGTGGTCGATAGGCGCCTTTAAGAATCTTTGCTTAAACAAGACATGGAAGAAACTAAACTTTCTCGATTCAGGGAATAACAGCTAGTCCGATATTTTCTTCTGTCACTGGAGTTCAAGAATTGTAGAACACATTTGTTTTCGTACATTTGATAGTTCAGGGTACAAGTATAGCCCACCATTCCCACCGCTCAATAAATCCCTACCGTTCGTATATTGCAGGTAAAACGCAGTGCAAAATAAATGTTCTCGGCCTTTTAGTCCATCATACCAAACAGAAAAAAGGCCTTATCTCAGTATGATTCTCAACCCATGCACCGTATAGGAAAGTTTTCATCGTGATTTTGTGTTAGACCATAGATAGACGTATTCTTCTTCCGGGCAGTCATCGTCCATGAAGAATTTCCGCATCCAGATTCAAAAGTCCCTTTTCGTTAGAAAATATTGGCACCAAACCGGCATATATAATAACTAATTTCCTGCAAGCGACAAGCGGTCAAGTGCCTGTACTAGTCTATAGCATGATTATCCCATACGGTACTTTTCAGGGACAGGGATAACACATTATATAATATTCTAATAACTCTACTGCCTCGGGTGTTATAAATGAGAAATCAATGTGAAGATGGGGTATGTTTTACCGAGCGCTTAAGTACGATCCCTTATGTAGGTCAATAGGTCACTCAATTTATTTTATAGCAAGAATTATAACTAGTGTAGATGCGTAAATATACAACAAAATATGACCGATTTATCCACAAGTATTTTGTAAAAAAAACTCAACTCCAGAACATCCATAACTCAAAACAGTGCGGAATTAATGGGCTGGAGTAAATTATGTAGGCCAGTACCAGTATATCATCAACACAATATACAAATAAGGTGTTTAATTTTGCTACATAATGGGATCTTTATAAAACGAAATACCCGTAGACTATCTATTTGTCATATACCAATATGTGATAAGATATTTCCGTATATCCCTGACATGGTTTCCTCTATAAATGTTTTGGACATCAACATGCATTTCAGAAAGAAATATCGAGTACAACTTGCTGAGACTTTTGAGAACTTTTTTTTGTTTTTTCAGGCTGAAGTTACAGGGGTTACGATTCCCGCGAACAAAGAGGAAGTTTACAGAGACTGGTATCTGTCACCGAGCAATGGTTGATGCCTTCGAGTGAAGAAGTCAGTTAAAGAGCAACGGCCTTTGCCGCGGAGAAGGACAAATGAATTGTGTTGCCGAGAATGCAGTCAATGAGCATTGGCTTATTGCATCATTGGAGATATATTCCAGACGATAACAAGACTCCAATTCAGTTTCATTGAGATATATCTTCCCTCTTCGAACGGCAAATGTTTATAACCAACCAGACTCTTTGATCTGGTTCATTTCTCCAGTGAATTGAACAAGCCTATTGAATGGTGCCGGGTGGTTCCTTCCGGAAGTCTCATATGACCAGCTATTGGATTGTTTAAACATAGGTTTTAAAATCTCGTTTCAATGAAAGTTTTCGTAGTCTTGTTTCACATGGACAGCTTATTATTAGTAGTTAAGCTTTCCAAGTGAGGTTCGTGACGATGAAACTCAAGGGTGAAATTTCGAAGAAAATATTTTTGTAATTTGCGAACGAAGTACTGAAATACACCTATCAAACACAATTATCTTCTATATTTCGCGCAGGTACATTATAAAGTTGATAACAAAGTTGGTACAATCAATATAATAGCGCTATTTCCAACGCTGAAAAAAAGGAAAATAATTCACTCGTTAATGAAATCAGGGAAAAGAGGTTGAAACTATATTTACTTACTACAAAATATCACATCCATTACTTTTGTGTATGGTATATCCAAGCGTGTTACAAATGAGACGCAATACACGAACAAATAAGTCATCCTGCACTCACAAGCGAAACGAATTAAACTATCTGAAAATATTTTACTTTAAGAAATCAAAGTATCGTTTTTCACAATATTATATCAGCAGCGTCTCTCAATCATGTTCTTCTCTGATACTAGAGGCATGTAAAAGTAAAAAAATCCCACAAATTGATTGGTCTATGCTTGGAATGTTTACAGAAGCTGATGTCCCCTGACAACACTGGTAAATAGTCCCATTCTAATTTCACCGCATATTATATATTCTCTATATGATGAATTCAATATTAGTTTGCGTAGATGTATGACACATTGTCCTGTTAAATTCAGCCAACGCTTCACAATCAGATTCAGCTCTGTGTCATTCAGTCTACATATCACATAACTCATATTGAGAACATGGCACAAGACACCACAATTATCAACTCCCATGGAAGTGTTCTCTTATTTGAAAAACACACTATTTGATTGGTTGGGAAATCTTCTAATTTCAACCAATGGAATCGGGTTTGTTAGAGATACTGATTCACCATCGGTTATCATAAACTAAAACATCCAGTGCATCAAGGGATATCTTCCAGCTTTGAAACACTTGTAAGATCAATTCAAATTTTTGAGAAGAAATCGGTTATTTTCATTGGCTTGTGAAGAAACTGTCAATCAGCTTGATCACAGAGTTTCTGTAAAGGTCATTTAGCTGCAACGTAGTATATCGCACGATACACTCTAGTATACTATACTCTCCTTTGTCACATGACATTTAAATATTAAACATGCCAACATCCAGCTGTTGAGGAAAACCACACAGAGAATAATAATAGGTAAAGCCCATATGGCGGCCATCTTGATATCTGGTTCTGTGCACCATTACACAAATCCTTATCCTGGCAACAATGTCTTTTCACACAGCCTCGTTTTTCCACAGTACAGTTCGCTGGGGAATCTTTCAGTGAACAGGATGGAGAACAACCTCTCACGATAGACTCATCCATTAGAGTATTATTACGGGGGAAGGTATAGGCAACTTTCTGGAAAGATAATGAACGAAAACAGAAGAAGTAACAAATGACACTCCAATACCACGGTGACAGTAATACAATTGCTTGATGTGATTTAATTACATCGCCAACTCGTGAATTGTGATTTTCAACACGTGCTTTATGTATGTTTATTGTGCCTGGGTATAATTTAGCAGTTTAGTCTACAAAGAAGTTAAAAACATACCTTAGAGTTAATCGCTCGGACAAACAGTAAATTACAAGGTCTATGTTCGGGAAGTACACCATGGTAGTTATAATGGAAAATTGGAACAAGGACTCCAGTGATACGGTACTTACTTTGTCACGAAGAGGAAATAACTGCCTGTCAGTTACTCCCATGTTAGTAGTCTATAGGAGTTCCATTAGCTAAACTGAAAATTGTGAAACGGAGTGCTACAAGGCTAAGAAGGGTCGGTAACTGCCCATCAGTTACTCCCATGTTAGTACTCTTTGTCAGTTACTGAGCACAATGGAGATTACGACACCTAAGTCCGCGACGGGACAATGTCCTTTCGACTTATATTGTCTCGTACGAAAGATCATAAAGAAGGCCTTACTGAGATGCAGTCATTTTGAAAAGTACGCGAGTATTATGTCATAAGACACTCCAACATCAATGAAAATTAGTAAACGTTTTTGTCTTTGAATTATAGTTGTGTTTTTTTAATTATCGTAAATTTAATTCCTCAACAATAAGGATTTGAAATACAAGCGTCTAGTGCGTCATTCAATATTCAGCCGGCGTAGATTGAGGAATTTCAGCGTCCACAATCCAAAGTCCTAATTAATATAATAGAATGCTGAAGTCGTGTCTTCGGTTAGACAGCTTAGATGAGTCACGACAGCCAATGGATGCCTTGGGTCTGTCCTTTTCGCAAATACCATATAAAGTCTGTTGACAGTGGAAGTGAAACAGCCATCAGCGCCTCCGTACGCTCAGAGATTACAGAGCCATCATATAAGATTATTGATAAATATATAGGTGGATACATGAATGTACACCTTCGGCTGTCACGTGGTAGGTGTCATACACTATACGCTTACATAATTTTCCTCGTTCCTTCGACCTTTGTTTAGAGTAGTTATCTGACAGTAACTGGCAGACGTATATTGTCTCTCGGCGGTCGTGTGTTTCACGCTGGCTCCGTATCACAGCCATCATTGTCACCACAGAGTACATGAATTAACCTAACAAAACTTGTTCTTACGGGGATTGCATTTCTCGCTGTGGTTCGTATCAATATTATCACTTTACCAATCATACAGTTCTAACCCGACAGTTAGTGCCTGACAGACATTCACTGTCCCATGATCCGTTGCAAGGGCGGCTGTTGTAGCAAGAATGTGAGCTGAAAATTTTCTGGTTTTTTCTGGTTTTCCCCCGGTTGGATTATGAATATGCCATCAATCCGATATTAATCGGCACCATGAACAGAGCTGTGAACTTGGTATGAGGAAAAAACTCATATTTCATGGACTTTTCCGAAGAAATTGAACGTCGGTGAGGAGAACAAAGGCAGTTGGTCAAGTGCGCCATTTTGTATTTTTGGATCTGTCATTGTGGCTACCTTCTACTAGGCTCTTCTGGGGATTGGAATTACTGTAGATGTCTAGCAAAGTGAAACGCAAATCTGCCCATCAGACTAAAAAAGTCAAAATTAATTCCGTTGAAGCACCGTCTTATTTGCGTAGTGCCCAAGCTGATCAGGTGTGTGAAAATACTGCAACTCCTAGCGACCATTCAGCATTAGACTCCGTGCGATTAAGCCAATCTGACCCAGGTGAAATCGACATGGCGAAATCAACTAACATTGAAACCTTGCTTCTGGGTCTCGAGGAGAGGCTAAGCCAAAAAATCGACAATGTCCTAGCAGATGTTAAAAACATGGTGAGTTAAAAACAACTGTGGAAGCCCACACCGAGACATTGAATTTCCAATCTAATGAAATAACAGAATTATATACCAAAACTTAGGGCAGATTACGAGGAGAAGATCAAATCTCTTCAAGATCAACTTATTGCCCTTGAAATACATGATCGCAACAGAAACTTACGTATTTATGGCATTCCTTTATCTACGGGAGGTCGTGAAAATTCGTATGAAGTTGTGAGAAAAATTTTCCGATAAGATCTCAAACTAGACCAGGAAATTGTGGAGAATATGTCACTGGTTGCTTGCCACCGACTATCACGTAGACTACCCCACCCACCCGGCACGATCGAGAAAGAAATTAGACCCCCATGCATTATCATCACTACAGCGACGACATGGGACCGTGACGCTATACTGGGGGCTGCAAAAAATCTTGCGGGGAACCCTAAAAAGCTGTCCATAAAAACTGACCTTCCACCACAGCTCAGACATATACGATCACAAATGGAGAAGGTTGTGTATGAGATGCGCCACGAAACTAAATGTAAAACCAGAATTCGCACTCTGGGTGCTGAACTCGTCCTAAAATTTCGTTCGAAACCAGACGAACCATGGAAAAGACACTCAACTGGGAAATTGTGACCATGATTGGTTTTCCCGGACGCATGTATTCCTTGGTATGCCATGCTCTTTGGAAATACAAGTTTCAAACAGTCAAGTATCTTCGATGTTAGTACAAGTACTTTCCAATTCCATGATATAACTTTATTGATGGCACTTATTAGTTGCCGTGGTGTTAGATTTGCTACTTTATACTTTATTACAACCTACCTATATCTGACTATATACTGAAAGACGTGTTTGAACTGTATACTGTCCTGTGCTACTCCATTATTATGAGATCGAAACTTAACAAGACAGACACTCATTCGATATCTTAAATGTTCACAACGCACCTTGAATAAATGAACCAAATTTAACTTTATTTTACTGCAACCAGTTCAATTGCTAGCCGTGCAGGTGTGTAGTAATGGTCGTAAGGCAACGTCACTTTGTACGCGGGCTGTATTGCCGCTATCCTGTCTATTTCATAAAATGCGAAATATATCCGACCTGTCTTCACAAACCTGCGGAGAGTATTCTCTGATCAATTTAGACAGGTGAAATGTACATGCCGTCTGATACTGCGTCTCTTGAAATACATCGAGTGTCACAACGGTTATCTTAAATGTACAATGTACGCGTACTTTCAATTCTGCTCTGACGGCATTCAGCGTTTCTGCTTTATTCAATAGTTGCCATGTTATTAAAGTATTTTTTTTCGAAGTACCTCTACAAGCTATGCACTTGAATAATGTAACAAATACACTAAAATTGATATTTGTATTGCTACTAATTAAATGGTTGGTCATGCAATCCTGTAATTTTGATCCTAGTTATGGCACTGGTCTTGATGTACCCGGGCTGTATTGACCGGATCTAGGTCATTTGTCCTTCAAGTCATTTGTCCTTCGGACATTTGCCCTTCGGATATTTGCCCTTCTGACCTTTTGCCCTTCAGGTCAATTTGCCCTTCCACCCATTTGCCCACACTACACATGGTATATGGGAAACTGCTTTAGTAATCTTCTGACGAATATGTTCAACTTCTTAATGTTTATTAACAAAGAAAAGATATCAAGCTTTAAAAGAAAAAAGAAATTAAAGCACTAAAAAACATACATCTGGTAACATCTGACGATTATATTCAAGTTCGGTCTTAATGTTTATTTTATCCACAGCAACATGTTCATTTTTTTCTGAAAGTAAAATGAAATATAAAATGCATATAGACAAAAAATTTATAAACAATAAACATTTTTTTCTTTCATTAAAAAAATTTAATTGGTCTTTGAAGTATCAGATGAAAGAGCTGAGTAAGAAATGCCACTAAGCAGAAGAATATAAATAGTCAGAGATAATCCAGATTAACCCCTCACTGATCACCCATCACTCCCCAGGCTTGGGTCACTCACAGATAATCCTGATCAACACATCACTGGTTTTGTTCAATAAACAATAAGACCGAATCTGAATATAATCGTCAGATGCTACCAGATGTATTTTTTGTTCATGCATTAATTTCTTTTTGTCTTTTAAAGTTTGATATCTTTTCCTTGTGAAATAAACATTAAGAACTTGAACATATTCGTCAGAAGTCTACTAAATCAGTTTCCCATATACCATGTGTAGTGTGGAAGGGCAAATTGACATGAAGGGCAAATGGTCAGAAGGGCATATACCCGAAGGGCAAATGTCCGAAGGGCAAATGTCCAGAAGGGCAATTGACTGTACTCCGTATTGACCGCTGTCCTGTCTATTTAATAGTTGCGAAACCTACACCTACACGCCTTCATAAACCTGCACAGAGTATTCTCTGATCAATTTAGACAAGTGAAATGTACATGCTGTCTATTTCTGCGTCTTTTGAAATACACCGAGGGTCACAACGAGTATCTTAAATGTACAATGTACGCGTACTTTCAATTCTGCTCTGACGGCATTCAGCGTTTCTGCTTTATTCAATAGTTGCCATGTTACATGTATCAAAGTATTATTTTAAAGTACCTTTACGAGCTATGCACTTGAATAATGTTCATTAACACACCAGTAACAAATAACAAATTAAATGGTTGTTCATGCAATCCTGTAATTTTGATCGTATTTATGGCACTGGCCTTGAGTACCCGGGCTGTATTGACCGCTGTCCTGTCTATTCAATAGTTCCGAAACTTACACCTACACGCCTTCATAAACCTGCATAGAGTATTCTCCGATCAATTTAGACAGTGAAATGTACATGCTTCTGTTTCTGTGTCTCTTGAAATACACCGAGGGTCACAACGAGTATCTTAAATGTACAATGTACAATATACTTTCAAATATGCTCTGACGGCATGTTATTAAATGTATTACTTCACTTGTACCTTTACAAGCTTATGCATTGAACAATGTCCGCTGACACACCAGCAACAAATAACACTAAAATTGATATTTGTATGCTACTAATTAAACGGTTAGTCACCCAACCTTGTAATTTTTATCGTATTTTGGCATTGGCCTGATGTACCCGGACTGTATTGACCCTTGTCCTGTGTATTTAATAGTTGCGAAACATACACCAATACGTCATCACAAACCTGTATTTTGTCTGTATAATTTAGGCAAGTGAAATGTACATGCCCGTTTGATATCGTGGTTTGATCTGGGCATTAATGTGCATAATTTGATCACAACTTATTAAATAGATATGCAGCTATATATATATATATAGTTGTATTTTTTTCTGAACTCAGCAATGCAGGCTACCTGTACAGTGAATCACATATGTGCTAGAGATGGTGTAATGATATTGTCCTTTCCAAGTTACTTCGCACAATCTGTCATTTAATACCTGGTGTTGTTCTTTGTCAATTTGGTCCTATTTCTTGTCTCCAAATCTGTCTCAGTCATTCCCATATATGTGTTGTAATTGACCAAAATTCAATTATCACAGTAAAACTGCATTTATGTATAAGTTAGCCATGACAAACACAAACCGATGATTTATATGGACTTATTATACTGTTTTCAGCAGTTTTTCAATCATCTCCATCTGCCACATTGCAATATTTCAAGTCAACTGCCAATGTAATTTATATATATATTGATTCATTCGTTCTTAATTGCATCTTTAATCTCACGTCTACTTCTGCCGTGTGATAGGTTTGTGTATCCACCCGGGGTAGACCATATTTATGTATCGATCCCCACGCGGATGTAATGTATATATGTTATTTTTTCATTCTTACCTGTTCACTCGCTTTTTCTAATATTAGCCTTGTTTGTGATATTTACTTTCTCTGCTATCATGATACAGTTAAAATATGGATAATTCAGATGTCAGCAAGAAGGATGTTCCACCCACGAACCTGATTAAATCCCTTCCTTTCTATGGTGAAGATATTCCTGAACAAGTTACCCACCCAGCTAATCAACAAATTGACATTAATTTGGATTTTATTGAGAACATGAATTTTAATCCTATAGAACTAAATGATATTGACCACTGCAAAGTTGCTACCGATGACAATGATTTCGAAATTTCACACTGGAATAATATTAATATTCACCAATCCAATTACTACACTGAAGCAACGTTTATAGAAAATACTAAGTTATCAGCAGTAAACAGTGATAATAAAACACCCTTATCATTTTTACACCTGAATGTCAGGAGCCTGAGGAAGCACTTTAGCGAAATTACTGGGTTCATCCATAACCTAAAACGTCCATTTTCTGTACTCGGCTTTTCGGAAAGTTGGCTGAACCCTTCAACCGAAACACTATTTGACACACCCGGCTACACCCCTTTCCCATCCTCTAGAACCAAAAAGAGAGGGGGTGGTTTAATTTTCTATGTAGATGAAAACATACACTCATGCAAAGTAAGGGAAGATCTCTCACATCTTGATGTTAACGGAGAATACGAGTCACTCTTCCTGGAATTAGTATTTGCCGACGTAAAAAACCTGGTCGGTCTATTTTATCGACCCCCCGGCAAAAACGTTAATAAATTCAACAACTATCTTCTGTCCACACTAAAAGCTCGGAAATTGAAAGAAATAAATGCGTTTTGATGGGAGATTTTAACATAGATCTTTTTAAATCGGCTCAACACCCACCTACATCAGAATTTCTTGAAATTATGAAGTCTAGCTACTTCTTCCCTCAAGTTACAAAACCAACTAGAGTTCGAGCTCGATCTGCGACTCTTATAGACAACATTTTTGTTAACTTCCACGAGGAAAACCTCTTGTCCGGCATCTTTTTAACCGATATTACCGACCATTTTCTTGTCTTTCACATCTTAAAACACGAGTATACTAATAATCACTCGCAGCAGAACATAACATACCGTAAAATCACACCGGAAGAGATCGGGACCTTCATACAAAGAACGAGAAGCGCAAACTGGACTGAACATCAGGATGATAATAATGACCCTAACGCTGCCCTGGAAATTTTCCTGACAAAATTCACTTCCATTTATTATGACTGTTTCCCTTTAACAACTTTCAAACCTTCAAAAAGGAAAATCATCAAACCATGGATCACTTACGGAATCCTAACCTCTATATATGAGAAAAACCGACTGTATCTAACCACCCAAACCCAAAATATCCACAAGCAATACCGGGAATATAGAAATAAATTGAACCATACCATCCGTCTATCAAAAAAACTGTACTTTGAACGTAAATTTAATGAAAGTAACCAGGATATAAAAGGCACTTGGAAGGTTTTAAAACAGTTGAACAAAAATAAATCGAGTAACATGACTAATATTTTTAATGTCGATGGCAACGAAATATCAGAAAACATAACAATTGCAAACAAATTCAACGAATATTTTAGTACAATCGCTTCAACCTTAGACACAGAAATTGCAAACACTAACTCCGACTTCTCCGATTACCTTGGAACTCCAATTGCCAACGATTTTAAATTTGTAACGATAACCCCTGAAATTGTCAAACAAACAATTATGAATCAGAAATCAGCCGCACCAGGTCTAGATGACATACGAATGTGGCTTGTAAAACATGTTTCCGAATATATCTCTGCCCCACTCTCCTCCATTATGAATCTTTCTTTTACGTCAGGAGTTGTCCCTGATGTTTTCAAAACAGCAAAGGTTATGCCGATATTTAAATCGGATGATCCTACTAGTCTTTCAAATTATAGACCTATATCCATTCTACCATGCTTTAGCAAAATTCTGGTGAAGCTCGCTGCTACAATGGTATTAGATTTCCTGGGACCAAACGATATTATATCTAATGACCAGTATGGCTTCAGTGCAAATCACTCTACTTCGATGGCTGCGTGTTCTTTATACGATATACTTATATCTGCAAAAGAATCGAAGAATTACAGCGTAGTTTCATTCTTATACCTCTCGAAAGCGTTTGATACTGTTAATCACAATATCCTCTTATCAAAACTAGAACATTATGGGTTTCGGGGTCTGTCAAACAACTGGTTTAGAAGCTATTTAACTGCTAGATCGCAATCTGTTGTTTTTAACGGTTCACAATCACCCACTTTGCCCATTACCTGCGGTGTCCCTCAAGGGTCGATTCTTGGACCAATATTATTCCTTATTTATATAAACGACATAAACAATGCAACGGATGTTTTAAAGATTATTCTTTTCGCTGATGACACAAGTACTGTGTACTCCGCTAAACGCCTGAATGATGTCATCAATACTATGTCTCGGGAATTAGATAAACTTCACAATTGGTTCTGCTGTAACCGTTTATCTTTAAATATTAAGAAAACCAAATATATGCTTATTAGGCCTAATTCTCGAAGGATTCCAATAGACACCACTCAACTATTCATCGCCGATACCAAAATCGAACGTGTCCCAAGTTTTAAGTTCCTTGGGGTCATCTTTAACGATAACTTAAATTGGAAATCCCACATTAGTTATATCAGCAATAAAGTGTCACGTAACATCGGACTAATCAATTATATAAAAAACATTGTAAATAAGAGAACTCTTTACATCCTATACTATTCAATAATATTACCATATTTGTCCTATTGCAATATTCTTTGGGGAAATACATATACCACACACCTAAATCAGTTAATCCTACTACAAAAACGCGCTCTGAGGGTGATAACCCTGTCCGGGAGGCTAGCCCACACTTTACCTCTTTTCATTGATCTCAAAATTTTACAGTTATCTAAGCTAAATTTATTCGCTTGTCTTTTGTTGGTCCACAAATTTATTCATCACCCTGAACTGCTACCATCAACTTTCCAGAACTATTTCACCAGACAATCGGATATTCATACCTATGGAACAAGGGGACAACAGCTTAACCTGTATAGGCCATTTTATCACTCTAACCTGTCCTTTTATACCACAAAAACTACAGGACCTCGTGAGTGGAACAAGCTACCTTCTACAATTAAATCCATCATCTCAACATCATTGTTTAAATCCAAAATCAAAGAACATCTGGCTTAAAATTAACGCTGTTTAATCTTTGTTTATTTTCATTCAAGGCTAAAGGAAAATGTAAAAAAACTAATATACATTTATATACTTGTAAGCATTTTTTCGAGCACCTCTATTCAGCTTTTTGTATCTGAACATCGCCCGCTTACCGCTTATTTGGGATAGAACAAGCCCTCTGGGGTTTTATTCCCGCCAACACAAATTTAATTGACTCTTGATGTATTACACACTGTTATTATTGGTGAATAAAAATTCATTCATTCATTCATTCATTGTCTCTCCGTGGCCGTGTTGTTCCCGCTGGGGTCCTTATCATAATTATCGCTTTACCTATCAAAAATGATTAACCTGGCAGTAACAGCCAGACGAACATGGTGGTTAAGTGGCCTTTAGTTCTCACTGGGGTCCGTATCACAATTACCACTTGATCTATCATAAAATACTAACCTGACAGTAACTGCCGGACGGACATTGTCTTTTCGTGGCCTTGTAGTTCTCGCTAGGGTCCATGTCACAATTGTCCGCAATACATTGCCAGCACATCAGTGTATTCACAGAATCTGAAATGGATTAAGCAACATTTGCAAACGGAGCTGAACTTAACATGTGGATATGGACATGGCAGTTTATGGTTACAACCGTATTAACCAGTAATATATCATTTACATACAATAATTTGTTAATCCGTGGATGGATACTGTTGATGTTGATACTCAAGAGATGGCCATGGGGTTGACAGATGAAACACATTATTACCAATGACACAAGGTATTACCGTAAACGCTTTACTAACAGAACTATTAGATCAAATAAGCGTCTTCGGTCGAAGTTAATTGGTCGTATTAGTGACCTACTCTGTTTACCATAAATTTACAGCAACCATTTCAGAGGATAAATACGTTGGTCATGAACTCGATAGAAAGGTTTACTTAAGATCATTTGGGAAAAAATGCTCCATGCCAATGGTGAATATAGCTCACACGTGGAGAATAATGAACGTTTCAGTAACTGAAGAAAATGGACGCCTGGCGAGACTGATATACAAAGGTTCCCCAGTTTCCCTTCAAAACTATCCAACGTTCCATCTGCTTTATAGAGCACTTTCTCTTAATGCCCACAATCTCGGGTGTCGCGTTCCTATATGGACCCAGACTTCAACTAATGAAGCTAATGCAGTATCATGAGTGGACAGTGTGGAACCAAAAATGATTATGACGAGACTGAGGACCATCAATTCAAGACCATATATCCCACATTCATTTATCACGCATACATGAGTCCACTGCGTTCTCCGACTGCAAGATTCGGGGGGGGGGGGGGTTAATGGGCAGGGTATCACGTATTTGGAATGCTAACTCTCAGTAGGCGATTATCGTCCACATAGAATTTTGTAGAGATAAGAATCAAAATACATTCTTCGTGAAATACTGTTGACTCTATGCCAGTAGACTGATGACATAACGCTACTTGAATATGATTCATGATTCAGGTATAAACTGACAATAAATTTAGCAGTTCAGATATTTTATGGTAACCTCCACTCGCTGAATGAATTGTATAGCTATGACAATCCCTCAATGGACAGTTAACTAAGTAATGCAATGATATCGATCTGCCACTACCTGGGATTAGGTAAATCAACAAGTCAAGGATTGCCATTGTTTCTCTATATAAACGGAACAAAAACACAATTATCGGACTGACAATGTGATCATAGCCTCGAGTAAGGGTCATCGAAATCATTTTGCAGACCTCTGTATCAAGCAGTTAGTTTTCAACTTTTTGTGGATTCATTTCTGTCACCTGAGCCAGAACAACGTAGAATATTCAGGTATATTTACCCATTGATTGAGAACAATCATTACTCCAAGGTATTTAATAAGAGTACGCGTTCAATATCAGCTTCACGCCAGTCGATGCAAAAAAGACATTAACTTCTGACATTCTAAGACGACCAAAAGCAATCTAAAGACAAGCTTCGCTAAATAATCAATCAAATCAGACAGGTAGATCTTCTAACATTGGAGAGACCTGCATCAAAGTAAATGCTCGTACATTTATGCATAAAAGGCGACCTGCGGACCAAAGTGAGTCAAAACGCATTATATGTTCTATGTAGTAGGCTTATTCGCGACCACGGTTTCCACACATCGAACTTCATCTTCCGGACATCTATAAATTCCTGGCGATGTTGAGGTTGATTCTCCATTTGTAGTTAAGTGAAATTTTCGAAAATCCCAGGAAGGTTTCTTCGTCTGGGGTCATGGCTGGATACTGAATTTCAGCATCAAAATTGACATCAGAAGGTTTCATCCGAGGACTTTTTGGTGTCATCTATCACACATTGAAGGACTGTACAATAACATATCATTCCTCTGTGAAACTTCTCTGACCCAACATCACTGGTATCTTAGTCACTGACTTTTTTTTGTAATTAAAAACGTATATGTACAAAGTCGCGCCGGTTATTTGCGAGACAGAATCTATCATCAACTCCAGATGATGCCAGAAAACTCTTCTATAGAACAATGTATAATGAGTTTGTTGTTTTAAATCAGGCCTGAGTCTGGTCCGGAGTTAGCGCTCTTGGGATGTAATTGTCATCCGCTTTGGGTATCTGTAGCTTGGCTACAGCTTGGTAGCTTGGTAGAGAGACCTCGCTACGTTCCACACCAATACTTCTATGGAACGATACTGGGACATTCGGACCAAGAAGATACTAACTAGATAATTAGTAACGTCGTGTATTAGGCTGAAACGGGGAGCAAGTATTGCCAATAGTCCATCAGACTTGCACAAATAATCAGAGATAATCCAGCATCCGTTTTTTCATCGGCCAGACGTGTTTTACCGGTACACCGTACAAGAATCAGCTTTGGCGGAAGTGAACCGACGGAAAATTTCACAATGAAACCTACATTGTTTCCTTATGATTAAAGGGAAAATCTTTGCTATTTGAAACTCAAAGTTGACATGGAAAATCTAACCTTTCTTCCTACTCAACTTAGTGAAGGCTTTGTCATAAATTATTGCATTCCAAGACATGGTAGGCTATTAGTACAGCTAGAGTCAATACATAATCATGCTTTGTCATCTCATAATATTCGAAGATACCCAACTTGTAACATTTCCCAGAGTTCGCTACAGAACTGCGCATATCAGAATTCATAACTAGTGGGAAAAAATCTGTAAATACAAGCGTCTAGTCCGCCATTCAATATTCAATCGTCGTGCAGCAAACAATTTCCGCGTCCATAATCCAATGACAGCAATAGCAACAAATAAAAAAAAATCATAGTACACATAAACATAGGCTGGTTCCTGTGAGAGGGAAGCAGTCACCAGTTTTCAATCCGTCGGCATCTAAAGAATGATGTATCTGTCACACTTTGATTGTGCCTGTTCATATGAACACCATGCGGATCTTGAAGTACATGGGTTCATACGGCCCCTAACCCCGGATTAAGCGAGATTATACACACGTTACAAAAAGCAACGCCATAAATATAGCACCCTGCACTTGTATTGTGCTATCAGCATGCCATATGTATCGCCAATTTTAATTAATTTTGAGTGGAGGCGCTGGATGATATGGCCCTTTTTCATGCAAGTTTCTGCAATAATGTTTTGTGACGTTGATTAAAATTCTGACATTTAAGTTGTACCATACAGATAATTACAGGTAATAATTATATATTGGATGCTTAAACTATAGATTTGCCTAATCCCACTGTCGGACCTCGAGAGATAAATCAGATCGCCTATATTTCACAAAAATGCCAGGACTGCTGCGAAGCTGAACTAATCTCTAGGGACAGAACATAATCTTCTTTATCGGGATTTTCGAACGAAAGCAACTTCCTGTTATTGTGAAAAGGGAGTCCTCGTGCTCTTTCTTCGTCGTGTCAAGTATGCGCGTGTATTTCATCCATTCGAAAAATGTAAAATTGTTTCAAAACACAGTTCGCATTTCAGCCTGTCGAGTGTATAGTTGAAATGTTTTTATCCTAGGGCTGTCAATAAATGACAATTAGTCTTGCAGATCCGGCAATGCCACTGTGGTCCTGAATATTATCTCTGGCATCTCATCAACGATACAGACACGTCTCAATGAGAATGACTGTTAAACATCACAACATTATAGCCTATTACAGATGAGGAACAAAACTAAACATGTATACTTTGCAGCCCCCGTACGAGTCACATTGATAGACCTGAATATCGAGGGCATCCATATCGCACAGTGATGGTTATTCTTGTAGCTCTCGGTAATTTTCATCACTTGGTTGTCACATGATTGCAGGCATTGCTTAAAAACTCCGTGTTCTGATTACAGGCCTCTTAAATGTTACTGTCAGTCAGAGTACAACAATATTTATACAAATGTTATATTAGTGTTGGTATCTACCGATCAACTTGGCGCAATACAGGAGAAAAGGTGACTCCGAAAATATTAACGAAAAGCATTTTGTAGATCAATATTTCGACATATATTTGTTCATGTCATCGTTACCATTCCTTGCGATTACATGAACAAATATATGTCGAAATATTGATCAAAACAATGTTTTTCGTTTATATTTTCGGAGTTACCGTCCTCCTGTATAATGTTATATTATATAGTCAGATATAAAGGTTGTACGTCCTAGGCGTTCCTTCTAAATTATCTCTCCGTCAAACCTGAACCGTCGAAGCACAGGTCCAACATGGTAGTACGTAGAAGAATTGGGTGATCTAGTTGACACGACTGCGACACTCACTTTACAGATTTATGTCCTCTCTCACCAGATCGGTCCATCGAGAGAACAGATATATTCTATAATATCAGCCGTATCTTGATATACCTTCAATTTCAAAGTGACAAGTGGTTCAAGATCCTGCCTCTGAAATAAATCTTTATCTTATTTTCCAGCATGTGATATGAAGTTTTGCACAAGTTACGTTTTTCCACTGAAATGATGACCTAATGGGTTCATCAACAATAAACGCGAATGGCACAAAGGGAGTACTAAATGAAGCCCATCCTGTCAATGCATTAAAAGAACTACATAAATTGGGAGGATGAATGGCGAATTCTTGATATTGAGAATCACTCTACGTTATGTGTTGTGCCGCCACACTGCATTACCGCATTATACCGGCATGATATAAACTGAAATTTGCCCTATGGTTCTGTCAAATTATCTGTGATTTTGCTGAATTACAGTCCTCATTGTCATGATTATGGGAATTAAAACAAGGCTATTCCAACAAGCGCCTCCACTCAAAGTTTCTCAAATTTGGCGATACATATCGCATGCTGATAGCAAAATACGAGCGTAGCGTGCAAGATCTATGGCGTTACGTTTCGTAACTTGTGTCTAATTCCGCTTAACCCGGGGCTAGGGGCCATATGAATCCATGTACTTCAAGATCCTCATGGCGTTCATATGAACAGACACAATCAAAGCCTGACTGAGATACATCATTCTCCAGATGACGACTTTGCAACGATTATTATGGATTAAGAATACCTCTCAGCGATACGGATTTTATATTTTTAGAACATCATGATGTCTTGTCAACATCATTGAAAACTGTTGACCGATTCTCTCTTGCAGGAAACTGGCCTATGTTTATGTATACTATGATTGTCGTTTTGAATTTAGTGCTAATACTGTCAAAAAATTCATTCATTCGTATATGGAATAGGTCTTTGGATTATGGACGCGGATATTCTTTAATGGACGACGGCTGAATTATGAATGACGGACTAGACGCTTGTAATTATGAATTTGGTATTACTGGCATTGACGAAGCGGCATTATTGCACTGACCGCCATGTACATCCATCTGGGTAACTGGCATCAAGTTTTATTATATATTATTGCAGGATATACATGGTCTAAATAAACATCAATCATCATGGTATCCCTGTTGTCCATTAGTTTCCTGTCTGGGGTCGGAGCACTTAGCGTATATAAATTATTTATTTTCGTCTCGAAAATGAATTCCTTTGGTGCACTGATCCAAAGAAAAAGCGTTAAGAGACGTTGATAAACCGTTACAAAGCAATTTCTGTGATCAACTCGCATACAATCGCTGGGCCTCGCAAGAAACTGACTACCAAACGATCATAGTATGTCGTTCAAAGAGCCACCAGAATGAAACAATCTGAATGTTTTAGAGTGTCTTACCGTCACTTCGGACTTACATATGTATGCGTTTCACTGCGTACCGTGTGACGTTTTCACGTTATATACTTGAGGATTTAAATTGTTTGACTTACCTACATCTGCCAAAGTCATTAACATCATCATCAGGAGTATTTGTAATATGTCCGTTTCCATGGCGATTTCTAGATATGTCGAATGTTAGCTGTGATAATCGTGATCCTCACCAAAGACAAGGGCCAGACAAAGACGTCATAGGTAATGGTACTATTGTGGCACCGATCAGTTCACTGCAAAACAGAGAATACGCGACGATGAATCTTTCACCTTTGTTTATGTGAAGCCATCACAACATTTCACGTGTAAAGGAGAAGCATGGCCGATTTTCAACAACTACTGGTTACCATACAAAAACTAAAATACGAAATATGACGAAACGGAGATCTAGCTAATCTACTAATGTGTACTCTGATAATCTTCACCTGCTAATAGAGAGATATCAGTCCTTACGAAGAATTGTCCATAATGACTTAATTATATGAGTTCACGTCGACAGCCACTTCACGTCGATATTTACAGAATAAGTGGTTCTCCGCCGCGCAATATTATAGGTGAAATGCCTGTACGGCATATCCTATCTCTGTATTATACTAATATATGTACAACGTTATGTCAGCGACAAACTCTTGAAGCGGCTTGATAATAAATTTTCATCATGCTATTATAATTCCTCCAGAGGCACATTACCAAGTCTGATGTAAATCCATGCACACCACGATACTAACAACACATCCACCGAATGTCCAAATTAATAATGAAAATGTCAATAACTGAACGTAGAGTTACCGCATCAGAATGATCAACGTAAATTCAATCATTTCTGTGATAGGCATACCAACCAGTCAGCGTATATATTGTCGGTAAATCCGATTAGTTCAGAATGTAATACCAGTCGATAAACCAAAACGAACCTGACCTAGACGAATGCCCTTCAAGCTTTCAGATAAAATCCACAGTCTATCGAGAATTGATTGGGTCCAAATAGACTTTTTGTTATAGAGAATTACAGAAGTACAACAATTTTCTGAAAATGACATTTTAATATCTGTCCAATCTGACTGACATTACTGGCTTACCCATTCATATATGTGTATTGGCTAAGATCACATTATACCTTGTATATATACTGTACGTATAGAGCTGTTTGTAACTTGTTCACTGCTGAAGATGCTATAACTAATAGCGAAATATACAGAATGAAATTGTCATCCCTACTCGGAGTTGCTTTTCTTCTCTATTACAGAAGTACTTAATAAGCTTTTTCGGTTCAGTGCCGTTCAATTTGATTCTTAACAAAAGACTTTGGCCGGTATATGAATAAATTTGCAGTCGCGATTTATCTGAATTTAGTGCTCTGATCTATTGGTTGATTTATGACACGGCTCAATATAATTATTTTTAAAACGGAGTATTTCAGAATCTTTCATTAAATGACGGACAATAAACTCTGTGTAGCCAGAGAAGGATAGTCTGGTCTCCAGTAATTTCAAAATACATATTTCTTGGATCTGATAACTGCAGGTATGTGCCGTTCACCCCTCCGTGAATTCACAATAAATCAAAACTGTTACAGCCAATACGGTACCAGTATGATAAGGCCGCCATAATGGTAAATTCTTGTTATAACAAAAACAATAAATGCTCTCTACGCAATTGCCGAATCGATCATGTTCCAGTAGCCATATCAAAACAGTCTGCATATCCTATACAGCGAAATACGATCCTTTAGTTTCAGGAAATATTAGTTCTTTGTACTCAAATGAAGCTAGTTTCATATATCACAATATGACTATCTATATATTGTGTTTTGATCAACCATATTAAACATTCAGACGGTATTTCTTTCACTGAGCATATACAGAGTAATAAATGTAACGATTCGTGTCACAAGATGTCGACAACTCAGAATTGTTCATGGACGATTGTAATGGTCTGTACATGGTCTCACAGCTAGTGTCATTGTGGTTACCAGTATGTGATCTATTATTATCATTTAGTCATCAACCAAACAAAGGTACCACAAGATTAAGCACTCTGTTGTGAGATACATCATTACTGGGAAACCAGGAGGACGTTTATGTATATCGGAAACTGTTGAAACATGTTAGGAAAACATTTATTATCATGCTTGATAGAGTTGTCCTTGAGCCAGATAGGTTGTCGGTACCATTCGTAAGTACAAAATTGAACTATCGTGAACGTATTTGTAAGCTCCTTTCCCCACCGAAATACATGGTGGACTGATCATTTCTGCAGAATATGGCATGCCATGATATGGTGTATACAGATTTCAGTTCATATAAACCCAATTTGGATTATGGTTTTTACTTGCTAATTTGCAGTTATTATTACTAATCTTCTTCATCACTAATAAATGATACAAGTTCAAACTACTATTTTTATTTGGTTGGACGAAATGGGGACACACATTCTACGTAGTGTCGGTATGGCTCTGCGTGGAACCAAGTCTGTTATATATGGAACCATTGTCTTTGGTTTTACGAGCCTGACAGCTAATGGAATCAAACTTATCGAGAGTGTAGCATTTGGCACATAACTGGCGAAAAAATATTTGAAGTTAAAACAAAAGCTACTAGATCTGAGAAAAAGAAGTAAGAAGTACTCACGACTGATAATTTGTTGTCGTGAGCGAACTGATATTTTGTCCAGCAAGATTTTTCCTGATCCTCCCTGTCAGTATTGAACCGTCCTTTGCTAATTGCTCGTCTAACCTCAGTAAACTAAATAACACTTTCAACCATTGCAACTCAGGTAAAACTTCTTGGTATTCACACTGATTCAGTCCGCTTGGGAAAACCACACACCGTTTCTTGCTGGGCAGACAACAGTAGTTGTGAACATTGATTGGTTTGTCGTGTTATTTTAGCTCCCATCTATCGGATGCTTCTCGGGTTACAAAAGCTAACCATCTGCCAAGCACGATAGCAAAAACTCATAGATAACCAGGTACAGCGAAGATGAACTTTCTTATGTATTATGAGTCCAGTATCTTTGAACGCTCCGTTGATTCTAGGTAGTTATAGTCGTTATGGCCGAGCTCTGCTGGAAATAGGTTCTTAAGAAGTCCTTTGCTGGTGGTTTATAGATAATTTTGCTTTAATTGTTTTCGCGGTCTACTCGGCCATGGTGGAGTTAATTAAAACTGGCACACATGACGCCATGTTCTGTTGTGAGGCACAAGTGCAATATGGTATAGTGTATGAGTTCCGTGACTACAGACTATGTAATGAGTGCCACAAAACACCTGAAACATCGTAGTCTTTCTCAAAACTCGTTTGCGAATGCACATCAAACTTGTCTTCGTAAAAGATAACACGTAACCGAGAAGACCTGTTCATTTGTTAATATGCATGTTCCTCTGCAGTTTGGGAACAGTTTGTTGCAGTCAAAACCTCGGATATTCCAACGCTGTAATTACAAGCGTCTAGTCCGTCATTCATAATTCAGCCGTCGTCCATTAGAGAATATCCGCGTCCATAATCCAAAGACCTATTCCATTTTCCGCATAACAGTATTAGCACCAAATTCAAAAAGACAATCATAGTATACATCAACATAGGCTAAAACGTTGTCATACTAACCCTTTGTAAACATGAAAAATGTGAGTCTAGGATATATACAAGTATATAGGCGATCACAATATTTAAGATCGATGAATACAGCCGAATGTTTGGTTAGTTGGATATTCCGTGAAAAACAATCTCGAAGAAATGAGACTAATTTGACCTATTTGTGATGATGCCCGTCAGTTGTACATTAATAGAATTTGGGTTGGCCAAGTCCCATCATGTAGAAATACTGTCAAGGTTACCGAATTCCTCGTAGTTGGAACGGTTAGTGGGATATGAAGGATGGTAACATACCTAATATATCATGACTCCTTAACCCTCTCTGTACCGTATCGGTACAATTATACCGATAGAAATATAGTTCAATGATTGCCTGTCATTGGCAAACAAAAATTTGGAATTTCTAGACGAATACTTTCAGCATATTATATCTTGTTCGAAAGCTTGGAGTATCATCTTTGAAACTACGTAGGTGATGATAAGTATATATTCGCTCCTTTCATATTTATAACAGTGTTGATACCAGCTTGCAACTGTTAAATATTCCGGTACAGAGGGAGTTAAACCGGGTCATCGCTCTAGATCAATTATGAGCTTTCTACAGCTCGTCCAGTATACGACAGTGTACTTTCATATGCATTCGTTCTAGCCAGTGTGAAACACCAGAAGGACGCGAGCGGCATCAACATTTCTGCGTGAAGTTTTCCTGCTTTCTTGGTCAATGGGTTAACTGATGCCTTATTTTTTATGTATTCGCCACATAATGCATCTACAATACTCAATGGTAATACATCATTCATTCGTAAATTTGTAAAATCTTGATACATCATAAAAAATGAATGCAGTGTTATTTTTGACGTAAGTGTTACGATATTCAAACAATTCCTCTATGTACAAAGCCCCAGCCTACTACGGAAAGGTGATGTTAGTCTTAACGTACAAGGTATGTGACGAATGCTTGGTCCTTTACCCTCATTAGCATATATTCTTTCGAGACGACATTTTTTCTTTCTTTTTAATTAACTTAATAAATATCGTATGCAATTAGGTCGTTAACAGTGAGTTTAGACAGCGTCGCCAGGCATGTGCTAGGTGTGTTAACCCAATCATCGAGGTGATACTTCTTAGTATTCCAAGTGATATCTGATGCAGTATACAAAGTGTTGGGGCGTCTGCACGGTGGAGATCTGCCAGCTGATTCTAATAATGTAACATTACCTCACAATATAGATTTAGCATTTCCTTTAAATTTCTACGAAATACTGGCCCGTTACCAAGAAAAGAATCAATCTGACTGATTGATGGCATAAATACTAATCAATTTGTACATATGGTTCTCAAAGAATTTCGGCTAACCTAATCGACCGTTTTCAGAATAGGGTTACTGCTGAAAGACAATTTGGAGCTACGCTTTCGTATATTGTGGCTAAATCCACTTATCCCGGGCTAGGGCCCGTATGAACGTCCTGTAATGCACGATCGGCATGATCATGAACGCGTAGAAACTACGAAAATGATGGTTAGCTACTGAATGTCGGATCTGACGCTCGTAAGGATACAAATGTTCAATCTGTGACGTCATAGTCTATAAGATGGTATATGCAGGAGAATGGAATGTATACCTCAACAATGGCGTGGAACAAGGATAATTTTCAAAAGTGCTGATGCTGTTGCATAGACCTAAAATCAACACATACTCACGGTGTCATCTCATAATATATTCTGCTTGTGAGGTATCCTTTTGTATCACACAGAGCTTTGAAATTACACACCTCGAATCAGAATCCTACTGATGGATTCAGAAATACACAGACGTATAGGTTCTACCGTGTAGAGAACTAACCATATTAGGTTATCAAATAGATGATGTGTCTACCCATCTATGACTGACTTG
Source organism: Hanleya hanleyi (assembly GCA_036873755.1). NCBI lineage: Eukaryota > Metazoa > Mollusca > Polyplacophora > Lepidopleurida > Hanleyidae > Hanleya > Hanleya hanleyi. Next base: position 43,018 of record JAVTVY010018926.1, on the reverse strand, counting down.
AAGGGCGAGAGATGAACCAGATAAAACATCTTCCAACCTGTGACGAAGCAACCCTGTGACGAAGCTACATTCCCCGTCAAACAATTCCGCGGAGAACCGATCAGGTGTTGAGAAGAAGGATCGAGCTATCAAACTTTCGTAATGATTATCGAGTAGAGACATGTTTTGTTGGAGCAAATTCGTCAGCCACAAAACGTGGCGAAGCTTTGTACAATTGATGAGTAACTCAGTATCTAAACTTGAGAATGAATGAGATTGAACTTCTCTTTTACAGGGCGTTAGAGGTTTCGACACTGACGTAGATAGTTTGAGAATGGGTGCATCTACTCTGCGTCGCTCCTAGACTGCACACCAACTATGACAGTTCTGTATCCTGCTTCCGTAACCTAATATCATAACCTTGTCTTTGCTTCATTGACTATCCCCTCCAATCTCAAATAAGCTACTGTAATTGAGCACATTTACCGTGGCACGCCATGCTATGGGGGTTGTTTTACCATAAAGCGGAATTAATTTCAGCCATAAAAAAACAAATCACCATTAAAATGAGACGATATGAGTAGGCATTTATAAGATTCGAATGACTTCACGCTACACATAAATCTGCGTGCACGGTTGATTGGCTGGAACTGATGACTGGACTACGCGCTCTGTACAGGTAATTGAACCTAAACAAGATTGAGCGTAGATAAGGCGTTCCAGGAACAGACAACTGCTTGGTTTTATGTCAACGTACAACTCATGCCCGCCCGTCACAAGAATAGCTGAAATGTTTTATATCCAAAGTCCATCAATCAATGAATGTCCGTTCCATTCATATCATGCTATTCAGCGTTTTCGAATAATACCAGGTAGAATTTCAAATGCGCGAGAGTTTAAATTTATTATGCAAAGTAATCGTCCGAAGAAACCAGACGATGCCCATGTCCAGATGAAGAAAGGTTCCATCTGCATCAGATATCACTCGTTATACAAATTTGTGTCTTATCTCATCAGATCCGTCAATCAAGAGAACAGATATATTATATAATATGATCTTTATCTTAATATAACCTCTATTTCAAAATGAGCTGCGCATAAAATAGACCGTTAACTTATTTTCCCGCTCATGTGAATTGATGTGCACACTATTGATGTTCGTGGAAATCTCACGAATTCCTCATGATTAATAACTGACGCAGATAATTTCATTTCTTGACTTCGTATGGTCGAAATGTATTGTTTAAGTCAACACACGCACACAAAAATATGTTATTTTGGCACAGTGAACCGAGGGAAATGCGCCAAGAAACTTTCACAAATGATGAAAAGGTATCTCGATGGATACCTGATAGTTACGCTCGAAGGTAGCGGAGGTATCCCTTTAGCAATTTACACGTTGTCCAACGACATCTATGAATATCAACTAATGAACTTTCGTTACAAGCTGAGGAGAAACGACCGAGTTATGTAATTTATAACGCCAGGAGGGTGAAACAATACGAATGATTCAGGGTAACTGACGACCGCATCGGACATTCATATATTTGCTTGTTGGGGCGAATAATGTGTGTTATACTACCCTAGGAAATGAAATTATTGGACTTACCTGTATCTTACAAAATCAGTACGATCATCATCAGGGGTATTTGTAATATATCCGTTTCCATGGTGATGTCTTGATATCCAGGATGGTAGGTGGTGTGATTAGTGGTACAATTTTGACACCGACTAGTTCTCTACAAAGGAAGAAACCATATGCGACGATGACATTTTGAACCGGTGGGCATACGAATCCATCACATCATTTCACGTATAAAAAATTTCCGAGGACAAACATGGCCGATTTCCAACAACCTCTGGTCACCAGACAAATGCTAAAACACGAAATATGACAACACTGAGTTCTAGCGAACTCTGATATCAATAATCTGGCCATTGATACAACCTCATCAATGTCACCGAGACTACATTCGTGTATTTAATCTGCTAATGTACACTTCGATAATCTGAATCTGCTAAAGGAGATTTCAGCACGTCCTGACGAAGAATTGTCCGTAATTGATTGATTATATGTTTTCACGATAACATCAACTTTATAATGACGTCGAGATTTACGAACTGCATGAGTAGTTCTCTGTGGCTCAATATTATAGTCAAATGCCAATAAGGTCTATCCTATCGTTGACACATATATACAAGTACAATACTATGTCAGCGACAAACCGTTCAAGCGGTTTCAAGATAATGTTCCCGACGCTATTATATAACCCATTCAGAGGTACACTCGTAAGATAGCTCTAAATCCAATCTAAATCCTTGCAATGCGGCTATACCGACAATACACGTCCGCTGATTTTGCAAATAATAAGGAAAATGCCACTAAATCAACGCAGGGTTACCGCACCATGATAATCAACGTGAAGTCGGTCAGAATGAGTATCTCTCGTTTGGAGCCTATAAACGAAAGCGAACCTCACTGACATGACTGAGAGGAACGCCCTTCGCGCTTTCAAATAACACCCACAGTCTATCGAGGGCTGATGGGATCTCAATGAACTCACTGTCACGGGAAATGGTAAGGGTTGAGATCAGAAATGACTCGGCAGCCGGTGCATGGAAACGGTTCGCTATACAGAATTGTAGAAGTATTTAACAAGCTTGTTCTTTTGAATATCGTTCAATTGGACTCTCAATAAAAGACTTGTCCACCATATCGATCAGTTTGCAGTCGCTCTTCATCTAACTTAGTGCTCTGGTCTTGTGGTCGATTTATGGCACGGCTCAGTATAATTATGTTCAGAAACTTTCCTTAGATAACTGTCAAACTCTGTGCATTCAGAGAACGGTAGTCTGGTTTCCAGAAATACCCAAATACATTTTGTCAGTAGAATTGATTCCCTCCATGAATTCACAAACTATCGTCATCGTTTATACCTGACCAAGAGCTTTACATCAAATTTTCTTAGCTTTCCTCCGCAATACGTCCAAAACAGGCAGGTCGGTACAGATCTAATGAAACCTTCGCAATACTTACTTATTATTGCAACGAAAATAATAAATGCTCTAGGCACTTGTTGAAACGTTCATGTTTAATCGACCAAATCAAAATGGCCCGCATATTCTATTCAACGAAATAGGACTCTTTTCTTTCATGGAATATTAGTTCATTATCCTCAGCTAGAGCTCATTACGGAGGGAATCTCGGATATCACAAAAGAAATATCGGTATGTTTGTATATAACTCATCCAGGAGAAAATCTCAGGCATCACAAAAGAAATATCTTCATGTTTTGTATTGATCTCTCACTAAACAGCAACTACGCGGTATTTCCTACACTGGCCATGTACAGAACAATAAATGTAACGGTTCGGGTCACAAAAAGTCGACAAAGGAGTCGATTAATCGTCAATAATTACACAAAAAGAATTTTTCATGGACGAGCGTACTAAACTATGTATGCTCTCAAAGATAGTATCGTAATGTGTACCAGTGCCACAAGCACTCTATTGTGAAATACACCATTACTGAGCGATCAGGAGAACGTTTACACAGCTCGGGAACAGTTAAAACAGTTGATTTTTTTTATTACCGTGTTTGACATAGTTTTCCGTGGGCCAGATAGATTGACCGGTATCATTCTGAGGTACAAAACTGAACTATCGCTAAAATATTTCTACCCCTCCACACTCAAATGTATCATGGGCTTCTCAGTTCAGCCCCATGTGGATTGTCAAGATATGGTGTATACAGATTCAAGTTCATATAAACCCAGTTTGTATCATGTTTTTCGCTTGCTAATTTGCTAATTTTCATTGCTAATTCTCTTTATCACTAATATATATTAGAAGATCAAACTATGGATTTTCTTGGTTGAACGGAATAGGGGAAAGTGCTTTACATAATACAGGTATGACTCTGTGCGTAACCAGTCCATTGTCTTTGGTTTAACGAGTATAGCCGATGACGGAACCCAACTTATCGAGATTTGTTGCACATAACTGGTAAGAAATATTGAAGATAAAACAAGAACGATCAGATCTTTGAACAAGAGATAAGAAGTACTCACGAAAGCTAATTTGTTGTGATAGAACTGATAGTTTGTCCAACAGTATTTTCTCGAACCTTCCCTGAACCTTCCCTGGGCAAACGACAATAGTGGAGAACACTAATTTGTTTGTCGTGTTATTTAGCTCCCTCTGTCGGTTGGTTCTCGGGTTACAAAAACTAACCATCTGCCAAGCAGAGCTCGATAGCAGAAACCCAGAGATAACTATGTACAGCCATAATGAACCATTTTATGTTTTTGGAGAGTCAAGTGAACGCTTTGTTCCATCTTATAGTACATGTATTATCATTTATGGCTGAACCTAGCTGGAAGTAGGTTATGAGGGATTCCTTTTAGTTTATAGATAATTTTGCAGATCCATATTCTGTTGACAAGGTCTACTGTGACACGAGATAACGGCGCAAGTTATTTAACCCTACCAGGTCTGGGGGGGGGGGGGGAAATGGCCCCTACCAAACTTTCAGCGTTATCTCCGGAACGACAAAACATGGAGAGCTGGAACTCCGTGACTTTATAGCTTATTATATTGGGGTTATTTTGAGCCTATTTGCATAACCCCCGAGCAGAGGATCATGGGCAAATTCAAGATGGCGGCCACGTGGGGTACCACAAAAGTGATGCTTTTGTCATATTTCTTCAAACTTTCTGCTTTTCCGCGATGAAAAGTGGGCAAAAACTATTTTATTTCACATCACACTGATATTTACTAATTTATCATGCAGTTTTTGTGGAGAAATTGCATAAATGAAAAATTTGGAAAATCACAGTGATACCGGTCATACCGGACATAGTTTGAGAATGGGTGCATTTACTTTTTCCGCTTCTCATCGAATTTGACATCTCTGTATCCTACTTCCGTAACCTAATATCACAGCACTGTAATTAGGTCAGTAATAGTTCGCACCGAACTCCAATAAATTACTGCAACTGAGCAGATTACCCAAACAAGCCATGAATTATCAAACTTTACAGGCTGGTTTTTCCATGAAACAGGAAATAGTTTAATCGGTTATAGTTAAATCTCTGTTCTCATGATAACTGATACATAATGAAGTTAATATGATTGTGCAATGAAAACAGACGAGGTGTCGATTTCTGAAGATAGTATTGCTAAATAATTGCTATGGATCAAAATAGATTATCTTACCAACATCAATCATCAGTGTGTAGCCTTTTTGAGACAAAGCTTTTTGTAAGATTCGAATGACGAGCAAAGCCGTGAGGACGACTGATTGGCCAGAATGGATGAATGACATAAAACGTTTGAACTGTTAACCCTACCAGGCTAGTCGTGATATGGCTGAAAAATTGTTGAAAACGACGTTAAATCCTACTCACTCACTCACTCACCCCCTACCAGGCTACCCTACAGGGAAGGGGATGGCGGGGGGGGGGGGGGCATAACGGCCGCCTACCAACTTCCTATCCTATCTTCGGAACGACAGAACATTGAGAACTGAATTCCCGTGATTTTGTGGATTATCATATTGGGGTCACTCCCGAGCAGAGGATCATGGCGACCAAAAATGGCGACCATGTGGGATACCCAAAAAGTTACGTTCTTCGTCACTTTACTTTTCTGCTTTTCTGCGTGGAAAAGTTGGCAAAGGCTATTTTATTTCACATCAGATTATTATTTACTAATTTATCAAGAAATTCTGACCGAAAAAACGCCCCAAAAATGCCAATTTTGAAAATGAAGTCACTATCACATGATCATGGCGACCATTTTGTAGTAGAGCTCGATCCCAGGGCATAGTATCATAAGTTTTCAGATCCCTGGCTCAAATATTTTGGAGGCCTATATCCCCACCGGCCTGGACAATTACAAGCGTCTAGTCCGTCATTCATAATCCAGCCGTCGTCCATTAGAGAATATCCGCGTCCATAATCCAAAGACCTATTCCATATTCCATATAACAGTTTTAGCACCAAATTCAAAAAGACAATCATAGTATACATAAACACAGGCTTGTTTCCTGCAAGAGAGAAGCTCTTGCCGGCAAGACCCAATGACGGCGGATAATGACTTGCGTCAGTAAATTAGCTTAATGCTTACTAAAATAACTTTATAGCTTCACAGGGTACCGCAGCGTCAGTTCTTTAGCGTTGACCTTTTATGTTGACCACATCAAAAGCATCTATACCTTGATTTATTTTAGAGAAATAGTATTGTTGAAGGTAAGTAACTCAAAGAACATTGATGGTTTCTTACAAATTGTATTATACTTCTTCATCGGTTTGCCACGAATGGTGGATATATTTGAACTGGGCGAAAATGAAATATCTCCCTCCTTCCTCATTTTTTTTATCAAAAAAAGTGCACGTAAATCTAGAGATTCATTTTATTCTGCCATGTAAATGTTTGGAAGATACATTTTTTGACATTTTGTCATTACGGTCGCCAGACTACCGGTCTTCAACCTCCTATTTTGTGGGAAGCCCGTTGGCCGAGTGGTTTAGATCGTCGACATATATTTCTGGCGATCAAGTGCCTTATTCTAGGGGTCGTTCACACGGGACTCGTCCGATTTTCAGCACTAGGATCTGTGCTATACCAAAAAAGTGTAATCCCAAAATAGCGAAAATAATGTTATGAATGGTTGAGTTATCTCTTACAGCAGTTCATTTACAATACAGACAATTTGTGATGGGAAAGACTTTCAAACATCATACAAATTGGGTTCTACATACCCCATTTGCTGCACCCAGGTCAAGTACACAGGGTGGCAGACTTTGATATATAGGACAGGGGAGATTAATCTCAGTGTCTCTCGATAATCCTCGTTACGTGTTATTTGTATGACCCGCTTTTCGGAATTGTGTGCCTCTTGAAGGGTGTCGAACATAACGGTACCAGTGAAAGTACAGCATTGATGATAAGAATGTTGGAGTTTATCGTCTGGTTGAAAGCTGTACGATCAAAGCATTCCTAATAAAATATAACTGGGTCACTTCGTCAAATCGGGACCGTCATTGTCCAAGTCTAGCCTTGTCACACAAAAAGACTTTTGTGCATCAAGCGAGACGCCTTTGTTGAAGAAGATGCTATCTGAAGCAGATATCACTCGCTATACCAAAGTCCTCTCATATCAGATCGGTCCTTCGGGAAGACAAATATATCTTATAATGTGACGTTTATCTTGATATGCCTTCCATTTGATAATAACAAGAACTCTAAGAGCCTGCGTCTGAAATAAATCAGTCTTTTCTTTCCCGTGCAAGATGTAAGTTGTCGATCTTGTCGAAGTTGAACCTAAATTGTTCATCGTGATTAATAATTGACGCGGGTGGCACAAAAGGAGTAATAACTAAATCCGATCCTGTCAAAGCATACCGTAAAAACCTTTGATTTGACTGGTGCACATCGTGGATACCGTGGCAAGTATTCGGCGGCTTATCTCCATAGCTAATTGGTCCAGTGACACTAGCACATTATCCGTGGGGTAAACCTACACCTTCCTGGCGCCCTACGCATACACCTTTCTGATCCCTTGCAATAGCAGGAAGCCATTTCTAATGTCATATCACTACCCATTGGCATGGATCCAATGGCACAAACGGATGTCAACCCTTAGCACCTTTCTCGCCCTCTACCGTCACAGGGCATCAGTTCTAATAAGTTGTATCACTACCGTGTTGCACTCAACCAGTGGCACGGAGATACGTCACAGAAAAGATTTTTTTCCGGACTGGATGGGCGCGTACCTGTTCGTATAACCGACGGTAGCCACCTGTCTGCTCATTTGACCAGGTCTGGGTACTTCTGATGATGTCGTGTCTGACGAATAGTATTGACCGATTTTGGAGTTTGTTTCTCGAATTCCTATAGTCGAAATGCATATTTAAGTCAACATCAATCAGTTGTTTGGCACAGTCGAAGGAACTGTGTTCAGAAACTTTCACAAAGGCGTAAAAGGACTTTCCTTTGACGCCTCCTACATATACTCGAATGTAGAGGTACCCCTTTGACGTTCGACACCCTCGAATATCACCTCCGGCATATTCATCACAAACCGGCTAAGGAATCTTAGCATGTTATTTACAACATCAAATGGGCGAAACGATCTGATTGTTTCGGAATACCTTGCATATGCGTCTTGGTGCCCACAATGTGGAGTGCGCGTGTTATGCAACGTCAGGAAATGGAATTATTTGACTTACCTATATCTGACAAAATCAGTACGAACATCGTGATGAATATTTGTTATCTATCTGTTTCCATGGTGATGACTTGATATCCCAAATGTCAGCTGTGATAGCGTGATCCTCTCACAGACATATTCACGTCATAGGTAAGGGAACATGGCACTGATTGCCACCAATACTGGAACTATTGTGACACCGATTGTTTCACCACAAAGACAAAAACTATGTGACGAAGAATCTTCAAACTTTTGTTCCAGTGAAGCCGTAACAGTATTTCACGTGCAAGAGATCCCAATGAGAAAAGATGGCCGATTGCGTACAACTCATGTTCGTGAGGCTTAAGTTACAGCAGAAAATATGACGAGTTGTGGTATTACTAATTCAGAAATCAAATGTCCATCAATACCACGGACAGTTCCTACCGTGTAGTTCTAGATCAAGGTCGTATACGGTGACACATTACGAAGCATTTCCCGTAATTGATACGATTATATGTTATTTTCATTAACAGCCGAAACTTACGAAATGTGTACATCTCTGAGATGCATTATTATAGGTGAATTGCCGGGACCGTATAATCTGTTGTCGTTCATGTATACAGCCTATGTCGGCGGTAAACCCTTGGAGTGGCTTTATAATATATCTTCACTCTGCTATTATAATCCCTCCAGAGGCATATTTGCAATATAGCTCCCAATCTCTGATAAATCCATGCCTGCCGCGATGCTGACAAAATACGTCCACTGAATTTCCAAAATAATAAAGAAAATGCCAATAAATCAACGGAGAGTTACCGCACCACGATGATCAAGGTAAATTCAATCAGTTGAAAATACAATAACAGTCGGCTAGAGCTTAAACATGTAACCCAACACGAATCTCTCTACGACGAACTCCCTTCACGCTTCCAAATAACATCCACATTGTATCAAGGCTAGATTGGATCTAAATAGACTTACTGTGACGGGGAATTGTACGGGTTGAGAATAGAACCGACTCACTAACTGGCCCATAGATATGGTTGGCTGCAGAATTACAGAAGTGCTTCACAAGCGTTTTTCGCTTAAATGCCGTTCAATTTGACCCATAATAAAATACATTGTCCACTGTATCGATCGGTTATAGTCGCTCTTTACTCGACTTTAATGATCTGGTCTTGTGGTCGATAGGCGCTTTTAAGAATCTTTGCTTAAACAAGACATGGAAGAAACTAAACTTTCTCGATTCAGGGAATAACAGCTAGTCCGATATTTTCTTCTGTCACTGGAGTTCAAGAATTGTAGAACACATTTGTTTTCGTACATTTGATAGTTCAGGGTACAAGTATAGCCCACCATTCCCACCGCTCAATAAATCCCTACCGTTCGTATATTGCAGGTAAAACGCAGTGCAAAATAAATGTTCTCGGCCTTTTAGTCCATCATACCAAACAGAAAAAAGGCCTTATCTCAGTATGATTCTCAACCCATGCACCGTATAGGAAAGTTTTCATCGTGATTTTGTGTTAGACCATAGATAGACGTATTCTTCTAGGCTGGGATGGCCGGGCAGTCATCGTCCATGAAGAATTTCCGCATCCAGATTCAAAAGTCCCTTTTCGTTAGAAAATATTGGCACCAAACCGGCATATATAATAACTAATTTCCTGCAAGCGACAAGCGGTCAAGTGTCTGTACTAGTCTATAGCATGATTATCCCATACGGTACTTTTCAGGGACAGGGATAACACATTATATAATATTCTAATAACTCTACTGCCTCGGGTGTTATAAATGAGAAATCAATGTGAAGATGGGGTATGTTTTACCGAGCGCTTAAGTACGATCCCTTATGTAGGTCAATAGGTCACTCAATTTATTTTATAGCAAGAATTATAACTAGTGTAGATGCGTAAATATACAACAAAATATGACCGATTTATCCACAAGTATTTTGTAAAAAAAACTCAACTCCAGAACATCCATAACTCAAAACAGTGCGGAATTAATGGGCTGGAGTAAATTATGTAGGCCAGTACCAGTATATCATCAACACAATACACAAATAAGGTGTTTAATTTTGCTACATAATGGGATCTTTATAAAACGAAATACCCGTAGACTATCTATTTGTCATATACCAATATGTGATAAGATATTTCCGTATATCCCTGACATGGTTTCCTCTATAAATGTTTTGGACATCAACATGCATTTCAGAAAGAAATATCGAGTACAACTTGCTGAGACTTTTGAGAACTTTTTTTTGTTTTTTCAGGCTGAAGTTACAGGGGTTACGATTCCCGCGAACAAAGAGGAAGTTTACAGAGACTGGTATCTGTCACCGAGCAATGGTTGATGCCTTCGAGTGAAGAAGTCAGTTACAGAGCAACGGCCTTTGCCGCGGAGAAGGACAAATGAATTGTGTTGCCGAGAATGCAGGCAATGAGCATTGGCTTATTGCATCATTGGAGATATATTCCAGACGATAACAAGACTCCAATTCAGTTTCATTGAGATATATCTTCCCTCTTCGAACGGCAAATGTTTATAACCAACCAGACTCTTTGATCTGGTTCATTTCTCCAGTGAATTGAACAAGCCTATTGAATGGTGCCGGGTGGTTCCTTCCGGAAGTCTCATATGACCAGCTATTGGATTGTTTAAACATAGGTTTTAAAATCTCGTTTCAATGAAAGTTTTCGTAGTCTTGTTTCACATGGACAGCTTATTATTAGTAGTTAAGCTTTCCAAGTGAGGTTCGTGACGATGAAACTCAAGGGTGAAATTTCGAAGAAAATATTTTTGTAATTTGCGAACGAAGTACTGAAATACACCTATCAAAAACAATTATCTTCTATATTTCGCGCAGGTACATTATAAAGTTGATAACAAAGTTGGTACAATCAATATAATAGCGCTATTTCCAACGCTGAAAAAAAGGAAAATAATTCACTCGTTAATGAAATCAGGGAAAAGAGGTTGAAACTATATTTACTTACTACAAAATATCACATTCATTACTTTTGTGTATGGTATATCCAAGCGTGTTACAAATGAGACGGAATACACGAACAAATAGGTCATCCTGCACTCACAAGCGAAACGAATTAAACTATCTGAAAATATTTTACTTTATGAAATCAAAGTATCGTTTTTCACAATATTATATCAGCAGCGTCTCTCAATCATGTTCTCCTCTGATACTAGAGGCATGTAAAAGTAAAAAAATCCCACAAATTGATTGGTCTATGCTTGGAATGTTTACAGAAGCTGATGTCCCCTGACAACACTGGTAAATAGTCCCATTCTATTTTCACCGCATATTATATATTCTCTATATGATGAATTCAATATTAGTTTGCATAGATGTATGACACATTGTCCTGTTAAATTCAGCCAACGCTTCACAATCAGATTCAGCTCTGTGTCATTCAGTCTACATATCACATAACTCATATTGAGAACATGGCACAAGACACCACAATTATCAACTCCCATGGAAGTGTTCTCTTATTTGAAAAACACACTATTTGATTGGTTGGGAAATCTTCTAATTTCAACCAATGGAATCGGGTTTGTTAGAGATACTGATTCACCATCGGTTATCATAAACTAAAACATCCAGTGCATCAAGGGATATCTTCCAGCTTTGAAACACTTGTAAGATCAATTCAAATTTTTGAGAAGAAATCGGTTATTTTCATTGGCTTGTGAAGAAACTGTCAATCAGCTTGATCACAGAGTTTCTGTAAAGGTCATTTAGCTGCAACGTAGTATATCGCACGATACACTCTAGTATACTATACTCTCCTTTGTCACATGACATTTAAATATTAAACATGCCAACATCCAGCTGTTGAGGAAAACCACACAGAGAATAATAATAGGTAAAGCCCATATGGCGGCCATCTTGATATCTGGTTCTGTGCACCATTACACAAATCCTTATCCTGGCAACAATGTCTTTTCACACAGCCTCGTTTTTCCACAGTACAGTTCGCTGGGGAATCTTTCAGTGAACAGGATGGAGAACAACCTCTCACGATAGACTCATCCATTAGAGTATTATTACGGGGGAAGGTATAGGCAACTTTCTGGAAAGATAATGAACGAAAACAGAAGAAGTAACAAATGACACTCCAATACCACGGTGACAGTAATACAATTGCTTGATGTGATTTAATTACATCGCCAACTCGTGAATTGTGATTTTCAACACGTGCTTTATGTATGTTTATTGTGCCTGGGTATAATTTAGCAGTTTAGTCTACAAAGAAGTTAAAAACATACCTTAGAGTTAATCGCTCGGACAAACAGTAAATTACAAGGTCTATGTTCGGGAAGTACACCATGGTAGTTATAATGGAAAATTGGAACAAGGACTCCAGTGATACGGTACTTACTTTGTCACGAAGAGGAAATAACTGCCTGTCAGTTACTCCCATGTTAGTAGTCTATAGGAGTTCCATTAGCTAAACTGAAAATTGTGAAACGGAGTGCTACAAGGCTAAGAAGGGTCGGTAACTGCCCATCAGTTACTCCCATGTTAGTACTCTTTGTCAGTTACTGAGCACAATGGAGATTACGACACCTAAGTCCGCGACGGGACAATGTCCTTTCGACTTATATTGTCTCGTACGAAAGATCATAAAGAAGGCCCTACTGAGATGCAGTCATTTTGAAAAGTACGCGAGTATTATGTGATAAGACACTCCAACATCAATGAAAATTAGTAAACGTTTTTGTCTTTGAATTATAGTTGTGTTTTTTTAATTATCGTAAATTTAATTCCTCAACAATAAGGATTTGAAATACAAGCGTCTAGTGCGTCATTCAATATTCAGCCGGCGTAGATTGAGGAATTTCAGCGTCCACAATCCAAAGTCCTAATTAATATAATAGAATGCTGAAGTCGTGTCTTCGGTTAGACAGCTTAGATGAGTCACGACAGCCAATGGATGCCTTGGGTCTGTCCTTTTCGCAAATACCATATAAAGTTTGTTGACAGTGGAAGTGAAACAGCCATCAGCGCCTCCGTATGCTCAGAGATTACAGAGCCATCATATAAGATTATTGATAAATATATAGGTGGATACATGAATGTACACCTTCGGCTGTCACGTGGTAGGTGTCATACACTATACGCTTACATAATTTTCCTCGTTCCTTCGACCTTTGTTTAGAGTAGTTATCTGACAGTAACTGGCAGACGTATATTGTCTCTCGGCGGTCGTGTGTTTCACGCTGGCTCCGTATCACAGCCATCATTGTCACCACAGAGTACATGAATTAACCTAACAAAACTTGTTCTTACGGGGATTGCATTTCTCGCTGTGGTTCGTATCAATATTATCACTTTACCAATCATACAGTTCTAACCCGACAGTTAGTGCCTGACAGACATTCACTGTCCCATGATCCGTTGCAAGGGCGGCTGTTGTAGCAAGAATGTGAGCTGAAAATTTTCTGGGTTTTTTCTGGTTTTCCCCCGGTTGGATTATGAATATGCCATCAATCCGATATTAATCGGCACCATGAACAGAGCTGTGAACTTGGTATGAGGAAAAAACTCATATTTCATGGACTTTTCCGAAGAAATTGAACGTCGGTGAGGAGAACAAAGGCAGTTGGTCAAGTGCGCCATTTTGTATTTTTGGATCTGTCATTGTGGCTACCTTCTACTAGGCTCTTCTGGGGATTGGAATTACTGTAGATGTCTAGCAAAGTGAAACGCAAATCTGCCCATCAGACTAAAAAAGTCAAAATTAATTCCGTTGAAGCACCGTCTTATTATTTGCGTAGTGCCCAAGCTGATCAGGTGTGTGAAAATACTGCAACTCCTAGCGACCATTCAGCATTAGACTCCGTGCGATTAAGCCAATCTGACCCAGGTGAAATCGACATGGCGAAATCAACTAACATTGAAACCTTGCTTCTGGGTCTCGAGGAGAGGCTAAGCCAAAAAATCGACAATGTCCTAGCAGATGTTAAAAACATGGTGAGTTAAAAACAACTGTGGAAGCCCACACCGAGACATTGAATTTCCAATCTAATGAAATAACAGAATTATATACCAAAACTTAGGGCAGATTACGAGGAGAAGATCAAATCTCTTCAAGATCAACTTATTGCCCTTGAAATACATGATCGCAACAGAAACTTACGTATTTATGGCATTCCTTTATCTACGGGAGGTCGTGAAAATTCGTATGAAGTTGTGAGAAAAAATTTCCGATAAGATCTCAAACTAGACCAGGAAATTGTGGAGAATATGTCACTGGTTGCTTGCCACCGACTATCACGTAGACTACCCCACCCACCCGGCACGATCGAGAAAGAAATTAGACCCCCATGCATTATCATCACTACAGCGACGACATGGGACCGTGACGCTATACTGGGGGCTGCAAAAAATCTTGCGGGGAACCCTAAAAAGCTGTCCATAAAAACTGACCTTCCACCACAGCTCAGACATATACGATCACAAATGGAGAAGGTTGTGTATGAGATGCGCCACGAAACTAAATGTAAAACCAGAATTCGCACTCTGGGTGCTGAACTCGTCCTAAAATTTCGTTCGAAACCAGACGAACCATGGAAAAGACACTCAACGGGAAAATTGTGACTATGATTGGTTTTCCCGGACGCATGTATTCCCTGATATGCCATGCTCTTTGGAAATACAAGTTTCAAACAGTCAAGTATCTTCGATGTTAGTACAAGTACTTTCCAATTCCATGATATAACTTTATTGATGGCACTTATTAGTTGCCGTGGTGTTAGATTTGCTACTTTATACTTTATTACAACCTACCTATATCTGACTATATACTGGAAGACGTGTTTGAACTGTATACTGTCCTGTGCTACTCCATTATTATGAGATCGAAACTTAACAAGACAGACACTCATTCGATATCTTAAATGTTCACAACGCACCTGCAATAAATGAACCAAATTTAACTTTATTTTACTGCAACCAGTTCAATTGCTAGCCGTGCAGGTGTGTAGTAATGGTCGTAAGGCAACGTCACTTTGTACGCGGGTTGTATTGCCGCTATCCTGTCTATTTCATAAAATGCGAAATATATCCGACCTGTCTTCACAAACCTGCGGAGAGTATTCTCTGATCAATTTAGACAGGTGAAATGTACATGCCGTCTGATACTGCGTCTCTTGAAATACATCGAGTGTCACAACGGTTATCTTAAATGTACAATGTACGCGTACTTTCAATTCTGCTCTGACGGCATTCAGCGTTTCTGCTTTATTCAATAGTTGCCATGTTATTAAAGTATTTTTTTTCGAAGTACCTCTACAAGCTATGCACTTGAATAATGTAACAAATACACTAAAATTGATATTTGTATTGCTACTAATTAAATGGTTGGTCATGCAATCCTGTAATTTTGATCGTAGTTATGGCACTGGTCTTGATGTACCCGGGCTGTATTGACCGGATCTAGGTCATTTGCCCTTCAAGTCATTTGTCCTTCGGACATTTGCCCTTCGGATATTTGCCCTTCTGACCTTTTGCCCTTCAGGTCAATTTGCCCTTCCACCCATTTTCCCACACTACACATGGTATATGGGAAACTGCTTTAGTAATCTTCTGACGAATATGTTCAACTTCTTAATGTTTATTAACAAAGAAAAGATATCAAGCTTTAAAAGAAAAAAGAAATTAAAGCACTAAAAAACATACATCTGGTAACATCTGACGATTATATTCAAGTTCGGTCTTAATGTTTATTTTATCCACAGCAACATGTTCATTTTTTTCTGAAAGTAAAATGAAATATAAAATGCATATAGACAAAAATTTTATAAACAATAAACATTTTTTTCTTTCATTAAAAAAATTTAATTGGTCTTTGAAGTATCAGATGAAAGAGCTGAGTAAGAAATGCCACTAAGCAGAAGAATATAAATAGTCAGAGATAATCCAGATTAACCCCTCACTGATCACCCATCACTCCCCAGGCTTGGGTCACTCACAGATAATCCTGATCAACACATCACTGGTTTTGTTCAATAAACAATAAGACCGAATTTGAATATAATCGTCAGATGCTACCAGATGTATTTTTTGTTCATGCATTAATTTCTTTTTGTCTTTTAAAGTTTGATATCTTTTCCTTGTGAAATAAACATTAAGAACTTGAACATATTCGTCAGAAGTCTACTAAATCAGTTTCCCATATACCATGTGTAGTGTGGAAGGGCAAATTGACATGAAGGGCAAATGGTCAGAAGGGCAAATACCCGAAGGGCAAATGTCCGAAGGGCAAATGTCCAGAAGGGCAATTGACTGTACTCCGTATTGACCGCTGTCCTGTCTATTTAATAGTTGCGAAACCTACACCTTCACGCCTTCACGCCTTCATAAACCTGCACAGAGTATTCTCTGATCAATTTAGACAAGTGAAATGTACATGCTGTCTATTTCTGCGTCTTTTGAAATACACCGAGGGTCACAACGAGTATCTTAAATGTACAATGTACGCGTACTTTCAATTCTGCTCTGACGGCATTCAGCGTTTCTGCTTTATTCAATAGTTGCCATGTTATTAAAGTATTTTTTTCCGAAGTACCTCTACAAGCTATGCACTTGAATAATGTAACAAATACACTAAAATTGATATTTGTATTGCTACTAATTAAATGGTTGGTCATGCAATCCTGTAATTTTGATCGTAGTTATGGCACTGGTCTTGATGTACCCGGGCTGTATTGACCGGATCTAGGTCATTTGCCCTTCAAGTCATTTGTCCTTCGGACATTTGCCCTTCGGATATTTGCCCTTCTGACCTTTTGCCCTTCAGGTCAATTTGCCCTTCCACCCATTTTCCCACACTACACATGGTATATGGGAAACTGCTTTAGTAATCTTCTGACGAATATGTTCAACTTCTTAATGTTTATTAACAAAGAAAAGATATCAAGCTTTAAAAGAAAAAAGAAATTAAAGCACTAAAAAACATACATCTGGTAACATCTGACGATTATATTCAAGTTCGGTCTTAACGCGTACTTTCAATTCTGCTCTGACGGCATTCAGCGTTTCTGCTTTATTCAATAGTTGCCATGTTACATGTATCAAAGTATTATTTTAAAGTACCTTTACGAGCTATGCACTTGAATAATGTTCATTAACACACCAGTAACAAATAACAAATTAAATGGTTGTTCATGCAATCCTGTAATTTTGATCGTATTTATGGCACTGGCCTTGATGTACCCGGGCTGTATTGACCGCTGTCCTGTCTATTCAATAGTTGCGAAACTTACACCTACACGCCTTCATAAACCTGCATAGAGTATTCTCCGATCAATTTAGACAGTGAAATGTACATGCTTCTGTTTCTGTGTCTCTTGAAATACACCGAGGGTCACAACGAGTATCTTAAATGTACAATGTGCAATATACTTTCAAATATGCTCTGACGGCATGTTATTAAATGTATTACTTCACTTGTACCTTTACAAGCTTATGCATTGAACAATGTCCGCTGACACACCAGCAACAAATAACACTAAAATTGATATTTGTATGCTACTAATTAAACGGTTAGTCACCCAACCTTGTAATTTTTATCGTATTTTGGCATTGGCCTGATGTACCCGGACTGTATTGACCCTTGTCCTGTGTATTTAATAGTTGCGAAACATACACCAATACGTCATCACAAACCTGCACAGAGTATTTTGTCTGTATAATTTAGGCAAGTGAAATGTACATGCCCGTTTGATATCGTGGTTTGATCTGGGCATTAATGTGCATAATTTGATCACAACTTATTAAATAGATATGCAGCTATATATATATATATAGTTGTATTTTTTTCTGAACTCAGCAATGCTTCAGCAATGCAGGCTACCTGTACAGTGAATCACATATGTGCTAGAGATGGTGTAATGATATTGTCCTTTCCAAGTTACTTCGCACAATCTGTCATTTAATACCTGGTGTTGTTCTTTGTCAATTTGGTCCTATTTCTTGTCTCCAAATCTGTCTCAGTCATTCCCATATATGTGTTGTAATTGACCAAAATTCAATTATCACAGTAAAACTGCATTTATGTATAAGTTAGCCATGACAAACACAAACCGATGATTTATATGGACTTATTATACTGTTTTCAGCAGTTTTTCAATCATCTCCATCTGCCACATTGCAATATTTCAAGTCAACTGCCAATGTAATTTATATATATATTGATTCATTCGTTCTTAATTGCATCTTTAATCTCACGTCTACTTCTGCCGTGTGATAGGTTTGTGTATCCACCCGGGGTAGACCATATTTATGTATCGATCCCCACGCGGATGTAATGTATATATGTTATTTTTTCATTCTTACCTGTTCACTCGCTTTTTCTAATATTAGCCTTGTTTGTGATATTTACTTTCTCTGCTATCATGATACAGTTAAAATATGGATAATTCAGATGTCAGCAAGAAGGATGTTCCACCCACGAACCTGATTAAATCCCTTCCTTTCTATGGTGAAGATATTCCTGAACAAGTTACCCACCCAGCTAATCAACAAATTGACATTAATTTGGATTTTATTGAGAACATGAATTTTAATCCTATAGAACTAAATGATATTGACCACTGCAAAGTTGCTACCGATGACAATGACTTCGAAATTTCACACTGGAATAATATTAATATTCACCAATCCAATTACTACACTGAAGCAACGTTTATAGAAAATACTAAGTTATCAGCAGTAAACAGTGATAATAAAACACCCTTATCATTTTTACACCTGAATGTCAGGAGCCTGAGGAAGCACTTTAGCGAAATTACTGGGTTCATCCATAACCTAAAACGTCCATTTTCTGTACTCGGCTTTTCGGAAAGTTGGCTGAACCCTTCAACCGAAACACTATTTGGCACACCCGGCTACACCCCTTTCCCATCCTCTAGAACCAAAAAGAGAGGGGGTGGTTTAATTTTCTATGTAGATGAAAACATACACTCATGCAAAGTAAGGGAAGATCTCTCACATCTTGATGAAAACGGAGAATACGAGTCACTCTTCCTGGAATTAGTATTTACCGACGTAAAATACCTGGTCGGTCTATTTTATCGACCCCCCGGCAAAAACGTTAATAAATTCAACAACTATCTTCTGTCCACACTAAAAAGCTCGGAAATTGAAAGAAATAAATGCGTTTTGATGGGAGATTTTAACATAGATCTTTTTAAATCGGCTCAACACCCACCTACATCAGAATTCCTTGAAATTATGAAGTCTAGCTACTTCTTCCCTCAAGTTACAAAACCAACTAGAGTTCGAGCTCGATCTGCGACTCTTATAGACAACATTTTTGTTAACTTCCACGAGGAAAACCTTTTGTCCGGCATCTTTTTAACCGATATTACCGACCATTTTCCTGTCTTTCACATCTTAAAACACGAGTATACTAACAATCACTCGCAGCAGAACATAACATACCGTAAAATCACACCGGAAGAGATCGGGACCTTCATACAAAGAACGAGAAGCGCAAACTGGACAATAATGACCCTAACGCTGCCCTGGAAATTTTCCTGACAAAATTCACTTCCATTTATTATGACTGTTTCCCTTTAACAACTTTCAAACCTTCAAAAAGGAAAATCATCAAACCATGGATCACTTACGGAATCCTAACCTCTATATATGAGAAAAACCGACTGTATCTAACCACCCAAACCCAAAATATCCACAAGCAATACCGGGAATATAGAAATAAATTGAACCATACCATCCGTCTATCAAAAAAACTGTACTTTGAACGTAAATTTAATGAAAGTAACCAGGATATAAAAGGCACTTGGAAGGTTTTAAAACAGTTGAACAAAAATAAATCGAGTAACATGACTAATATTTTTAATGTCGATGGCAACGAAATATCGGAAAACAT
Organism: Hanleya hanleyi; assembly: GCA_036873755.1. NCBI lineage: Eukaryota > Metazoa > Mollusca > Polyplacophora > Lepidopleurida > Hanleyidae > Hanleya > Hanleya hanleyi. The sequence goes on along the minus strand of JAVTVY010018926.1, from coordinate 22,918 downwards.
AACAATTGCAAACAAATTCAACGAATATTTTAGTACAATCGCTTCAACCTTAGACACAGAAATTGCAAACACTAACTCCGACTTCTCCGATTACCTTGGAACTCCAATTGCCAACGATTTTAAATTTGTAACGATAACCCCTGAAATTGTCAAACAAACAATTATGAATCAGAAATCAGCCGCACCAGGTCTAGATGACATACGAATGTCGCTTGTAAAACATGTTTCCGAATATATCTCTGCCCCACTCTCCTCCATTATGAATCTTTCTTTTACGTCAGGAGTTGTCCCTGGTGTTTTCAAAACAGCAAAGGTTATGCCGATATTTAAATCGGATGATCCTACTAGTCTTTCAAATTATAGACCTATATCCATTCTACCATGCTTTAGCAAAATTCTGGTGAAGCTCGCTGCTACAATGGTATTAAATTTCCTGGGATCAAACGATATTATATCTAATGACCAGTATGGCTTCAGTGCAAATCACTCTACTTCGATGGCTGCGTGTTCTTTATACGATATACTTATATCTGCAAAAGAATCGAAGAATTACAGCGTAGTTTCATTCTTATACATCTCGAAAGCGTTTGATACTGTTAATCACAATATCCTCTTATCAAAACTAGAACATTATGGGTTTCGGGGTCTGTCAAACAACTGGTTTAGAAGCTATTTAACTGCTAGATCGCAATCTGTTGTTTTTAACGGTTCACAATCATCCACTTTGCCCATTACCTGCGGTGTCCCTCAAGGGTCGATTCTTGGACCAATATTATTCCTTATTTATATAAACGACATAAACAATGCAACGGATGTTTTAAAGATTATTCTTTTCGCTGATGACACAAGTACTGTGTACTCCGCTAAACGCCTGAATGATGTCATCAATACTATGTCTCGGGAATTAGATAAACTTCACAATTGGTTCTGCTGTAACCGTTTATCTTTAAATATTAAGAAAACCAAATATATGCTTATTAGGCCTAATTCTCGAAGGATTCCAATAGACACCACTCAACTATTCATCGCCGATACCAAAATCGAACGTGTCCCAAGTTTTAAGTTCCTTGGGGTCATCTTTAACGATAACTTAAATTGGAAATCCCACATTAGTTATATCAGCAATAAAGTGTCACGTAACATCGGACTAATCAATTATATAAAAAACATTGTAAATAAGAGAACTCTTTACATCCTATACTATTCAATAATATTACCATATTTGTCCTATTGCAATATTCTTTGGGGAAATACATATACCACACACCTAAATCAGTTAATCCTACTACAAAAACGCGCTCTGAGGGTGATAACCCTGTCCGGGAGGCTAGCCCACACTTTACCTCTTTTCATTGATCTCAAAATTTTACAGTTATCTAAGCTAAATTTATTCGCTTGTCTTTTGTTGGTCCACAAATTTATTCATCACCCTGAACTGCTACCATCAACTTTCCAGAACTATTTCACCAGACAATCGGATATTCATACCTATGGAACAAGGGGACAACAGCTTATCCTGTATAGAAAGACAAACAGAAAGACAAACTCATGAACTGTTGACAGTGCACGTTCGATCAATTTCAGTCAGAATCACTGTCCGATTCGATAATTGGTACACGTCGTTTTCTGCTGATGGATAGTGATTTATTTTGATACACATTGATCGATGTGAAAGGTACCACCGTGGATATTACCAGAAAACAAAGATGAAATATCAGACATAGCTTGGTTCCCGTGGTTTGACGAGCGGACAGAAAACGATGATGGCGCGGATACATCTAACTTTACCGGTACATCATGGATGGGAGAGGATGGAATGAGGACGGGAGAAACTTCACCACCATGTTCTCCAGCTTCAGTATTAGGATCAGGGGATTTCGTTCCTGGATCGCTGAGAAGTGCGGTGCAACCATCAGATATCGGATCTGCATGGATTTTCAGTGGAACTACGGGCTGTACAACTACAAGAGATTCTGATTTTACGTTTTGTGGTGCGGTGCTCAAAATTGTTGAAATACGACAGTGTTGTTGCTCTGTGATGTGACTGTAATTATTTACGGATTGGATGTTTCGATGGCCTGAAATTTGCATTATGTGGGTAGGAGGAACATCTTTTTCTGTTAATTTTTGCATCAAATGTTTCCTTGCGCTGGTATTTGTGAAGTGTTTATCACCCCCGAGTTGACCATTTTCTACCATTCGTTTCATCATTCGAGATATTGTATTTACACCCACTCGATTCCGCTTGAACCACTATTCCCCCTCCTTCGGCCCATCTTTCCTTGTGTTGGAAGCTATATAGAATGGGGAATCCTTTGCACAGTAATCAGAGGGACGTTTGTCTCTATACGCTTTGTAGGTTTCCACGGGACACCTGTGAGGATTTTCAGGATTTGACCATGCCTTGGGGTTTACTTGCCGAACATCGCGGATATTTACCCCTGTGCGAGTTTTCGTCTGTCGTTCGTTGTACTCAAGATATTCTTTCCCGTCGCTGTCAATACACAGCTTGAGATCGCCCCAATTCATATTATGATGTTCTGTAACCCCCCTCATCTCAAAGAAGACGGAGTTATTGAACCATATCGTGTTCAACAGAGTATTCGGTTTATTTCTACCAAGTTGATCGGACGCGTAAAGTTGTTCTACCTCATCATCATTCAAAGCATCCGATTTGTTAGGTAAGTTTCCCTTGCCTTCCCGTTTCACCTGTTTTTGTTTTGCTTTGAGGACCTCCCTCACCCCATGAAATTCAACGTTGTCGTTGAAGATCGACACCCCATATTTGTGATGTTTTAGAAATCTTTCAATACTTCCAAGTTTGCTTCGCAAACTGGTAGGCTCATAGTTATCACCATCCGCTTTTCTCAGACCAATAATAAATTTACACAACAAGTTATTCAATTCCACTGGTGGAATTTAAAAAATCTCTCTGTTTTCATTTATTTCTGGGAGATTCAAAAACTCTTCAAATAATTGTATATCTCCGCGGGTTTTCCTGGCGGTATTGGGATTCTCTTCTTGGCCAATGATGATGTCGATATCACTGTCGACGACCGGTAAAAATCTCGGCTTCTTTCCTGTCTGTCCCTGTCCCTTGTTGATTTGGCTACTGGTCTTGGCAGGTTCAAATGTTGTGGTCCTGCTGATATCAGTGGGCTCGACCTGTTCGTCAATGACGAAAACAATAGGCCCAGCTTAGTAGATATTATTAGACAGTCCTATCACAGGAGCTCATTTACCGTAAAAAAAAGGGGGGGGGGGGTAGCCACAACTGTTCCTATCAATAATGCCTTCGATTGAAGGAGTGAGAAAATAAAATTTTCCTCATTTTCCTTACTCCCTCCAACCCTGCTTAGATCTACATTAACCAATTAATATCAACAACGGTCCCGTACCGTACGTTAACGAGCGCCTTTGTTCTCTGTTTCACATTTCTATTAATCATGACATAGAATGCCAATTCCTCAACAAATACCAGCACAAGAAAGCCCTGGTGTATGCTATATCGATTAGCGAGATCTATATATATTGGTGAAGTCTTACACCAAAGGCTTGCCGGTTCAGAAAAATATGAAATAATATTTGTTATTTTTATTCAATTCGATTTCAAAACATCCAAAACGGACCGTATACAAGGTGGGGGAGACAACTCCTCTTCAGAACAATACCATTTATTACGCTCACCGAATGACTGGTGGTGGTGTTGTTGCCCAGCTTTGTGCCGAAATGACTTTCTCTGTCTGGCAGGCCTATACCTTCAACATATCCAGTACTTTCCACGGCCTATATACAATTAAAAAAACTAATTTCAGTTCATTGTTCACGCTCATTTTATTTACATCTCCGTATTGCATAATTAAAAATTAGAATCCACGGTACTGGGTCAAAAAGTAAAAACTATATATTGATGTGTAATTTTCAGAGTATCCCCAGTATTTTCCATATGATGTCGCCTAGATAATTGTAAAATTTCTTCTCTGTTAATAATAATATATTATTATGAGTTCACATATGAAGTTGTGTTGGTATTTGTAATCTTTAATTTAAGTGAGAGAAATTTTATCGAACTGTATTATACACGGACCTTATTGGGTGCTGTTGACGGAATCACAGAAAATCTGTAGCGTGGTTCAGTCAAAATCATTCGGAAACCGGAGCTCGTGAAAGTCTCAATTTTGAATAATGGGAATGTTCCGAGTGGTCTAATTATCCCGATCACTTTCCCTTTTCTCCCTCCATCCGTTCGAACATAGTTTCCGATGCTAATATTGAAAGTATCCATTGTGTTGTTGTCAACAAAACAATAAACAACACTGCAGACGACAGATGGGGTCAATGGGTACTTTATTGAATGGAATTCCAATGTGATGACGTAATGAAAGTAGTCCCGGCATAGCTCTGAATGTAAGATGTACTTTGATTGGTGAAAAAGTCATCATTTTGGTTGGAAGCTCCAATCAAACGATCTTTAACAAAAAATTACTATACGATACAGCATTTGTATAGTATACGTGTATCACATTGCTTTTGGCCTCGGTGATGTGAGAATTATAGATTATCACTACGAGTGGTCATTTATCTAATTTTTATCACACGAGTTTGATAAAACCCATATGAAACGAGCTTTAGCGAGTCTCATATGGGTGTTATCAAATGAGTGTGATAAAAATCAGATAAATGACCACGAGTGTTATAATTTATTTCTCACATCAAAATAATGTTGAAAAATAACCAAAAATATAGTTAGCGAACTGTAAGGGTGTGATACAGATTTTGTATCACATGGGTGTATCACATTGCTTTTGACCGCTGTGATGTGAGAATATACTGTATCGTACGGTACGTAGATATTTGTGTAACACGAGATGCGTGTCTCATGTTGTGTTTGAATTTGTTTGAGCCCTGGCAGATGGTCGGGACAGCAGCTTTGTTCTGTATATCATAATTCAGGTATAAATTTCGATACCTGTAGAAATGGCGAGGGTGTACGTACAGTTAAGGATGACTTAGTAGTATATAGAGGGCATAATCACCCGTTGGCTCGTCACTGCGCATGCGCAGAAAAAAAACCCGGAAGTGGGCTGTGTGCGCAGGTGTTCTGCGCAAGACTTTCGGTCACGTGACCTTAGGGGGATGTATTCCTCCGCGATGATACTGTCTGGCGGTGATGCGGTCGTGGGGAGAAGCCTCCGCGGACAGAAAGTAGTCCCAAATACGCGGATTTCGTGAGAATCACCTGGAATGTTCGACAATCTTCAGGGGCGAGAGGGGTCCCTAGTGTAGGCCTACCGATTGGATCGAGTGAGGTGTCAAAGTGAAGCGCCCCTCCAGGGCGATCAAGTCATGGGTGGTTGCATGTAAAATGAGGAATTGTCTCCGAAAATATAAAAAGCGGATCACGGACTTTACCCCTACAGTAGGGAAAAACCCCTATCAACCATGTCCAAAACGGCTAATATCGGTCCCGGGCTTATCGGGGCCTGCATATCAAGATATGGGTGGGTGCATGTAAATTGAGGATTTGTCCCAGAAACTATAAAAAGCGGAACACGGACTTTACCCCTAAAATTTGGGAAAACCTCTATCAACCATGTCCAAAAGGGTTAATATCGGTAACGGGCTTATCGGGGCCTGCCTATGAAGTCCTAGGTGGGTACATGTAAAATGAGGATTTGTCCCCAAAAATATAAAAAGCAGAACACGGACTTTACCTCTACAATAGGGGCCTGATTCGCACATTTGCATCTATACGGGGAAATGCCTGTATGCGGTATGAAGGTGATCATTTTTTTTTTTTTTTTTTGGTGGACTTTACTATGGGCTGTTTTCTTAATAGAAAAATTCCTTGAAACAACCTATTTGCCATCACAGATAGACAATGCTGCTCATGATTTTAACTCCATACTTACCACTGCTTACTCCCAAAGCTAAGAATAAATCTAAAAAATGTAGACGCAGTAACCTTAAATGGTATGATCATTCTCTGCAGACTCTGCGGCGAAAGACAGAAGAGAAAGCATACTTGCTCTCTCAATACCCCAGTGATCCATATATTAGGTCTTCATATTTCAAATCCCTTAAGGATCTCAGAAAAGCTAGGAAACAGAAACGCAGGGAATACCGTGCACATACTATTGATAAATTAAACAACTTAGTTGCTGAAAACCCGAAAGACTTTTGGTCAACTTTAGAGAATTTAAAAGAAGATGGCAATCCACAGTATGATGATTCTGATAACATCCCTATGAATGAATGGGTTAACCATTTTCGTAATCTTAATGCTCCATCTTCTGCTAGTCCAAACACAAATCACATTAGAAGCGAGTTGAGCAATTTAGAATCCAAACCAACATTTTGTCATCTAGATTATAGAATAACCTCATCTGAAATCAGCCTTGCTATCAAACAGTTGAAGTCCCATAAAGCGTGCGGTTTAGTTGGAATACAAAATGAAATGATCAAATATGGTCAGACTAAACTGGGACCGTGTTTGTCTAAACTGTTTAACCTAGTATTCTCTACCTCCATATACCCTAGTAGCTGGAAAGAATGTTATTTAAAACCAATTTATAAATCTGGTGACAAAAAAGTGTCTGGTAACTATAGAGGACTAGCAATAGGTAGCTGTGTCAGTACACTTTTCAATTCTGTACTTAATAAGCGACTTGAAAATTATCTCTCCTTGAATAGTGTTATACGTTCAGAACAGATTGGATTTACCAAACATATGAGAACTGCAGACCATATTTTTGTATTGAAGACATTAATTGATAAATATAAAGCAAAGCATTCACCCCTGTATACATGTTTTATTGATTTAAAAAAGGCCTTTGACTCTGTGTGGCACGAAGGCCTTTTCTTTTCTTCAAGTTACAGTCTGTTGGCATAGGAGGTCTTTTTTTATAGAATAATACGAGATATGTATCGTAATAATATGCTTTGTGTACGAACTTCATCAGCACTCTCTGGGTTCTTCAATTCTTCCATAGGTGTCCGACAAGGGGACAATCTGAGTCCTAACCTTTTTAAAGTTTTCCTAAATGACCCGCCACTTGTATTTGATGAATCTTGTGATCCTGTACAGCTCGGTTCTCACTCTCTAAATTGCTTGCTATATGCTGACGATGTAGTGTTACTATCTGACAGTAAACAAGGGCTTCAAAATTCCCTTGATATGCTTCAGATGTATTGCACGAAATGGAATCTCACCATTAATGCTTCCAAAACCAAATGTATGGTATTTAACAGCCGTGCCAAATCCAATACACAGATGTTCTCTCTCGCCGATAACAAATTACAAACAATCAGTTCAGTTACATATCTTGGCATGACACCAAGTTCATCAGGCTCTTGGGCTTCTGCTAAAGAGCAGCTTGTTAACAAAGCCTGCAAGGCCTTCTTTAAGCTCAGAAGATGTTTTTCTGATACTCCCCTAACATATCCACTTCTCTACATATCTTCGACCACACAATTAAACCCATTCTCTCCTACTGTTCTGAGGTTTGGGGATTATCACACCTTCTAAATTCAAAAATGAAAACTTTTGGGGAAACCTTTTAAAGCAAGAATCGATTGAGCGACAGCATCTGCGATACTCTAAGTATTTACTTGGTGTTAATAGTAACTGTACTAGTTGTGCTGTTCTGGGTGAACTTGGTAGATACCCTTTGACATTTGACATAATTTCTGCTGTATTGAAATATTGGCACCGTCTGAGTAATCTACAGGATAACTCATTAGTTAAGTATGCATTTGACGTGTCAGTTCATTTAGATTCCCTTGGTGAATCGTCTTGGGTATCCCATGTTAAGAGTATTTTCACTTTCTTGAAGTTGGATTATATATACCCCCAAGTATGTCACATGTCTATTCATAGAATACTGTCTACTGTATTGACGTGTTTACGCTCTTCTTTTACCAACTGGTGGAAACAACAGTTATCTGATGATCATCGTTCAATCCCACAGGCAGAGTCGGGGAATAAACTTCGCACTTATAGATTATTTAAAATTAAATTTGACTTCGAACCATATCTGGCCATTCTCCATAAATATTATCGCTCTGAATTATGTAAATTACGTACTAGCTGCCATCAACTGCAAATTGAAAAGGGTAGACACGTTAGACCTAAGGTACCCCGGGTCCCCCTGCTCAAAGAACATGTTTAATCTGTAGTTCAGATCGAGTAGAGGATGAATTACACTTTATGATGGAGTGTCCAGCATATAACTCTTTGCGCTGTGAATTTTTTGCATCTGTGAGCTTGCTAAACTGTAATTTCACAAATCTTACAGAACAGAACAAGTTTGTATGGCTCCTTTCTTGTGAAGATCGTGATACTGTCAAACTCATTGGTGAATACATTCACAAATGTTTTTTGGAGCGTACTGCATTGTTAAATATGGCCGCCACCAAATGAATACAGGTGGTATCTTTTTCATCCATGTGTAAAGTTGTGTATACTTTTCCATTTTTGCCTGTTTGTATCAATAATGACTCAATAATGGTCAGAGATGTCACCTGACAGCTCAATATGACTTGTAACACGATAAACATCTATCACGCTTTTGTATATGATACACATCATACGCACCTTTTTACATGTAAATTATTGTATGTATACCATACATATAGTACCATACACACTTCGTTATTTTAACGCACTCAAGTATATTTTGACATCCTGTTTCCGAACTATGCTCCAATAGTATTATTAGCATGTATAAGTTAGATGTATTTACTGTTTGGATTTTGATGTGTTTATTCAGATTTAGCGGCGCTAATTATTTATAGATTTATTTAAAATTTGCAGATTCACCGCTCCAGCCGGGCGCTGTGATTAGCCGTAATAAACAACCTCTTGAACCCGAACCTTGTCCCGTTTCACGTCTGCCACGAAAAATACGATGGGAAGGGGTTCAGTTAAGTGCCAACTTCTGAAAACATTGGTTGTTCTGCAAAGGCCAATAGGCCCATACTAGTCAGGTCAGATAGGTCCAATCAAAGGTAATCTACATGTTCATTGCGGTATGGGTTGTTTGGTCTTGTTTTTCTCGTCTCACCACGTAGAACACGATGGGAGGGATCTCGAAGTTAAGCGGTGAAATTTTTTGAAAAGTTCACGGAGGTCTGGATAGGCCCATACTGGCTCAGAGGGATAGGTCCATACTGGGAAATTCACGCATGTTCATTGCGGTATGGGTTGTTTGGTCTTGTTTTTCTCGTCTCGGGCTGAAGAACACGATGGGAGGGGTCTCGAAGTTAAGCGGTGAATTTTTTCGAAAAGTTCACAGAGGTCTGGATAGGCCCATAGGCCCATACTGGCTCAGGGGGATATGTCCATACTGGGAAATTCACACATGTTCATTGCGGTATGAGTTGTTTGGTCTTGTTTTTCTCGTCTCGGGCTGTAGAATACGATGGAAGGGGTTTCGAAATTAAGCGGTGAATTTTTTCGAAAATTTCACGGAGGTCTGGATAGGCCCCTAGGACCATACTGGCTCAGGGGAATAGGTCCATACTGGGCAATTCACACATGTTCATTGCGGTATGGGTTGTTTGGTCTTGTTATGTTGCCGCGGTCCCGACATTGTGGCGCCATAATACGGGGTAAATATATGAACTGATCTTTGGTGTAAGTATTAGGGTAAATGGACCCAGTGAACCTATCTCCCCTCCCCGACTGCAAATGGATGAGTCCAGATGCGACCATGATGTCATATTGCTATTAAATATCCATGGTATGGACACCAAATTCAATTGAAATACGTAAGATCCTATATAGCGACATGTAAGATTGGGGAGCATTGATAGGATATTAATTTATTAAGATTGTGTGTGACGTCACTATGGTACGGGTTATTTGGTCTTGTTTTTGACGTCTCACCACGAAAAACACGATGGGAGATGTCTCGAAGGTTATGCAGAAATTTTTTTTTTCTGAAAAGTTCACGGAGGTCTGATAGGCTCATAGACCCATACTGGTCGGGGGGGGATAGGTCTGGATAGGCCCATACTGGCTCGGGGATATGTCCATACTGGGAAATTCACACATGTTCATTGCAGTTTGGTCTTGTTTTTCTGGTCTCGGGCTGTAGAACACGATGGGAGGAGTCCATTAGGTTATTTTGGCCAGTAATATGGTGGGCCCATGAAGTGTTTTCTTATCAGCCATAAACGCCACAGGAGACCATGGTCAGCTTAATTTAATAGCCCTTGACCAGTCATAAATAACTGCTAAGAGGGAGATGTGTGCATGCTGTCTAACATGTGGTTGTGGTTAGGGATAATAAAAATTAGTTCCCTGGCATACACAGTACACAGCTTGAGGGAGACCAGCTCTGCACTTGTCCAAGAGGACTTTGGCCAAGCAAGACAAACTCCATAGCTAAAGTGCTGGCTCATAGTCATCACGCCAATAACCTATATTTTCTTTCTTGAAAACCAGTACAGAGAGTTATACACTGAAATTGTACAAGTCACTGGAATTGTAATTCGGTTTAGGTTTTTAATTTGAAATTTTAATTGCAGAAGGCAAATATATATCTCATTTAGATATTTTATCTGAATTTGTTTATCAGCAAGAGATGGGAAAACATATCCTGGATGTAACAGAATGAGGAAATGCCTACTCTAAAATAGTACAATGTAGTAGTGGCAAAGAATTTGACAGTAGAATGACAATCCTTTTGATTCATATTATTCATAAGAGAACAGATATAGTTCAGCCAAAAGGGGTGCACAATTAGTACCCATTGGAATGCATATATGTTGTTGATATATTGTATTTCCAAATTTCACACAGATATGATTAATGAGAAATTCGAGCAACTCTATAAACAAAGAAACATCCCATGAATTATATCGCTTGTATGTAGTAGAGCTGAAGAATGCTCCATGGCTTCTGACATTAACATATCGGCGATCAGTTGTCTTGAGCATCGATACTTTTAATGAACTAAGACCGACAATAAGGTCATGATGAGGGATTGTAGTATAGAGAATCGAGAAATCCCATGTGGATATATGTCTGTACGTTATGTGACCTTTAGCATCAAGCTCTTCCGTAAGACATTTTGAGTTTTTCAATATCCACATGCATTCAATGCCAAGTTCTTAGAACCAGTGACGCAATATCTTTTCAAAATACTTTTACCTTATGAAGGGCCCCTCTCAACAGGGTTGAAAGAAGCTTTGTGCTGCAGCTTCTAGAATCAGCTATGAATCTAGCTTTGTATGGTGATTTGTGCATTTTGGGAGTCCAGTACACTTTCGGTATACCGTTATGAGTGATTGGAAGACAAATACCTCTTTCCTTGGAAAACGTTTTATGGTTGTTAAATAAATCTGTCAGACTAAATGCTGTTTGGGAGTAAGTAGACGTATTCGGAAATGGTGTGCTTATACTCAATTTCTTAACCAGAACCTGGTAATAGTAATATTTACATATTGTAATTTGTAGGAAGTTTCACGGAAAGTGGGCTTGCATGGGGCGCCGACTTCTCGGGTGAAATTATATAAACCCTCAGAAGACTCCGGTCCGGCTAGTGGTTTTCTCTGGACTTAAAATGTATAACAACACAACACGCATCTCTGAAGATATAGTCTTTACTATATGCATTTTAAAGGTGCTACAACATTTCATGTAGTTTGTGAACTATACCGGTGGCAGTAGGACAGTATGATGGAATAAATTTGAAATTTCCAAACATTCTCTTTTATACTGTCCTGACCCATCAAATTCTCAGTACAACTAGAGGTTCCGCTTTGACCCTTGAGTTGCCGCTCCGGCATGAAGCCTATGCTGGTTGTTTTTTTAACAAAAACATACGTCTCCCCCATCCTCCCACCCTGCCTTGAATGGGCACATTATTTAAGGGAAAGTGCTATAAAATGAATGCAATAAGTATCTTAAACAAAGCTGCGTATCTAAAAATATTAATTACAAAGAAGCGATACAAGTAGATGAACGGATGGACAGACACCGGACACGGATGCATGTATGCACACATACACCAAAACCTGATCAAATGCGGGGGCTATGCCATTGAAGCTTCCATCCAAGTTTGGTGAAATTCCGTCCAGTAGTTCTCCAGATATCTTGCAGACAAGCCCTGTATATACATGTACAAGTAGATGGACGGACGGACGGACACTGGACATGGATGAATGCACGCACACACACCAAAACCTAATCAAGTGAGGGGGCTATCCCACTGAAGCTTCCATCCAAGTGGGGTGAAATTCCGTCCAGTAGTTCTCAAGATATCTTGCAGACAAGGCCTGTATATACATGTACAAGTAGATGGACGGACGGACGGACACCGGACATGGATGAATGCACGCACATACACCAAAATCTAATCAAATGAGGGGGCTATCAAGCCCTGTATATACATGTACAAGTAGATGGACGGACGGACGGACACTGGACATGGATGAATGCACGCACACACACCAAAACCTAATCAGGTGAGGGGGCTATCCCACTGAGGCTTCCATCCAAGTGGGGTGAAATTCCGTCCAGTAGTTCTCAAGATATCTTCCAGACAAGGCCTGTATATACATGTACAAGTAGATGGACGGACGGACGGACACCGGACATGGATGAATGCACGCACATACACCAAAATCTAATCAAATGAGGGGGCTATCCCAGTGAAGCTTCTATCCAAGTTTGGTGAAATTCCATCCAGTAGTTCTCCAGATATCTTGCAGACAAGCCCTGTATATACATGTACAAGTAGATGGACGGACGTACGGACGGACACAGAACACGGATGAACGCATGCACACACACCAAAACCTAATCAAATGAGGGGGCTATCCCAATGAAGCTTTCATCCAAGTTTGGTGAAATTCTGTCCAGTAGTTCTCCAGATATCTTGCAGACAAGCCCTGTATATACATGTACAAAAGATGGACGGACGGACGGACACCGGACATGGATGAATGCAGACACATAAACCAAAACCTAATCAAATGAGGGAGCTATCCCACTGAAGCTTCCATCCAAGTGGGGTGAAATTCTGTCCAGTAGTTCTCAAGATATCTTGCAGACAAGGCCTGTATATACATGTACAAGTAGATGGACGGACGGACAGACACCGGACACGGATGAATGCACGCACATACACCAAAACCTAATCAAATAAGGGGGCTATCCCAATGAAGCTTCCATCCAAGTTTGGTGAAATTCCATCCAGTTGTTCTCCAGATATCTTGCAGACAAGCCCTGTATATACATGTGCAAGTAGATGGACGGACGGACGGACACCGGACACGGATGAATGCACGCACATACACCAAAACCTAATCAAATGAGGGGGCTATCCCAATGAAGCTTCCATCCAAGTTTGGTGAAATTCTGTCCAGTAGTTCTCCAGATATCTTGCAGACAGCCCTGTATATACATGTACAAGTAGATGGACGGACGGACGGACACCGGACATGGATGAATGCAGACACACAAACCAAAACCTAATCAAATGAGGGGGCTATCCCACTGAAGCTTCCATCCAAGTGGGGTGAAATTCTGTCCAGTAGTTCTCAAGATATCTTGCAGACAAGGCCTGCATATACATGTACAAGTAGATGGACGGACGGACAGACACCGGACACGGATGAATGCACGCACATACACCAAAACCTAATCAAATGAGGGCGCTATCCCAATGAAGCTTCCATCCAAGTTTGGTGAAATTCCATCCAGTAGTTCTCCAGATATCTTGCAGACAAGCCCTGTATATACATGTGCAAGTAGATGGACGGACGGACGGACACCGGACACGGATGAATGCACGCACATACACCAAAACCTAATCAAATGAGGGGGCTATCCCAATGAAGCTTCCATACAAGTTTGGTGAAATTCCATCCAGTAGTTCTCAAGATATCTTGCAGACAAGGCCTGTATATACATGTACAAGTAGATGGACGGCCGGACGGACACCGGACATGGATGAATGCACGCACACACACCAAAACCTAATCAAATGATGGGGCTATCCCAATGAAGCTTCCATCCAAGTTTGGTGAAATTCCATCCAGTAGTTCTCAAGATGTCTTGCAGACAAGGCAAGGGGACGGACAGACATCCATCCATCCATCCATCCAGACAGACAGACAGACAGACAGCACAAACACTAGATGTCTCCCCCCAACATAGTTGGGGGAGACATAATAAATCAGTTCATCAGGAGGATTAATAGTGAAATGGTTTACAATGAATAATCAATCCAATGACTGCAGAGACTTATACATGTATATTTGTAATCTCGAACATATGGACTTGGCAACATTTGGCATTTATTCAGGAACGACTTGGCTTGTTTAATAATAATGACATCACATGCTTATTTAATAATAATGAAATCACATTGATTGAATATTTTATTCCTAATAAAATATTGTGAAATCTCAGTTCCTATGTCTGTAATTACTTCATAATAAAATGTCACTCGCTTAACCTTTGCATAGTTCTGTATCTTATTGTGTTATTAAAAATATTGACTCAAATCAAATCGAAATGTGTAATCCATTCCATGTCAACCTGACAGTACAAATGTGGAATAAATTCAATACCAGTAATATTTAATAATTATCTGCCTAACTATATTTAATTCAGGTCGAATAATGAATGAATGATGTATCTGATTAATTTCAATTAATCAACTAATTAGTAAATGATGATTATCCAATCTTAAAGTAGAACATTAACCCAATCCTGTTTCACAAGATAATTCAGTGCATACATCACCAGTAATAATGTCAATTGATATCCTATAATGTAGTTTGCCTCGAAGAGTTGTTTCCCCTGATCATGCCAAAAATTGAACAAAAATAACATTTGTGATAATAGACATCACAAAGAATACAGCTCGACAAATTGGTTTAGTCGGTAAGAGTTGTTCCCCTTTAATCATCCCCCGACAACATTCAAAATGAAAGTACATATCTATTAGGGAACAGCTACGTGCTATTAGTTCATTCACACCCAATAGCTAGTATGTTCGTCTGCCATTAATATGGGTTCATTCACAGACAAACTAAAGGTCTTACTTCATGGTCTAGGTTAGTTGCATATTCAAAATATATAATGTTTGATGTATGACACACATTCTGCTTTCGGAAAACACATGACGACATGGTCTACCATGCTGATTGCACTGTTTACCAGGTTTTATCAACTCATTCCGTTGAAGACGGCTATAAAACCTATCTGGCAGCATTCCTAATAGAATCGTGCAATTAATCGACGCAATGATTCTATTACCGAGGATCCTCTTACCTGTAAATAGATGAAACGAGAGAGCTAATGTCACATGTTTAAAACGGAGACATGTTCAACGACGACATGTCTCATATTGAGACATCATTAACACATATGAGGATGACACGTCTTTCAAATTGAAACATGAAGCCGTTTCAAAATGAAATATGTACGTACTCGCATGTCCCAAAAGTTGGGACAAAATCATGTTTCATTTTGAGACATTAAACATATAGCCAATTCGTACAGTGTACGAGTCCAATTCCGATCGATCCTAGCAATTGTTCTTGGTGACATTTCTATTGCAACGCCAACAACGTCACAAAGCTGCTACTAACTCCTGTGTTGTACGAAGTTCTTCACAGTATAACTGTGTATCAAAAGTACACAGACTGTGTACCAGAGTAACACAACAATGTAAAAAAATTGAACATCTACAATCACTGCGATACACACTTTATGTAGGAAAATTGCACATATTGTGTACTTCTAATACACATTTTTTGTTGATGTGCAATTCTGTACACAACTGTGTTCACAGAGTATATGATGTCTCACATCGATGGGGCATACAATCGTACGTCAATTTGTGCTTTGAAAAATATTATATATGAAGCACTGAATATACATAATTTGTAAAGAAAAATAACTCCCCGTTAATGTGACTTGCGCTTAGATAGCTTGGAAACCATTAATTAATATAGTTTGAGTATGCTGCTGCTAAATGTTTAGTCTTTTGACGGGAGTAGTGAATGAATCATTATTAATCAGTACTTTAATTGATTGGGAAGTACATTGTCAATCTTGAAACAAAACCTGTTTTCTGTTGTAAACACTATTGTAAACTCAATTGTTTGTTATTTGTAGGGCGCTGAGATCAGCAATAAATAATTTATTTTATTCTATACTATTCTTTTCTATTCCATTTGACGTCCCGAGTCCGAGGTTACCGCTTCAACACGTTTTTCAACACATCTGTCTTGATTTAAGGCATTAGTTTAGCTGATAAACACACAAATTGTGTGCCTTTTCATATCAGTGGTAAATTGCACATTCATACTACTATGGAAACTGAACATTTTCTGATATAGTGCCAAAGAAGGTGTACCATTACATTATCGGGTTTGTCTCAAGTAAGGGCTTGAAAGCAAGATCATCTAAAACACAGCATACATAACGCTTGATGAGTATATTAGTCAGGTTAAACCAGGTGGTGAGAACTGAGAAGATGAAGTCTGAAAAGGGCGGAAGATTATGATAGGAGCATAGAAGCGGTTGAAAATAGAGCGTAAACACCTGTACCGCACACTCGAAATCCACGAAAATTGTGTATGCGTTGATTCAGAATACCCTTTTAAACAGCTTTAGGCATGGAACTGGTGATGGATTGATATTTCACATTTCACAGTCAATTCGATTATGTGAAATTTTTCACTATGCCCAGTGTGAATTTAGCGGTGTATACCTGCGCGGGTGTGTGTGTGTGTATGTGTGTGTGTTGAACACGTTATTACAAAGAGACCTCGGATTTACCTTCTCCTTGTGAATGCTTGTCGGATGGATACGTGCATACCTGTTGTTTGGTATTGTGACCGTTACTCCAAGTGTTGATCGTTACTTCAAATTGTTACCGTAATCATGATGACGCCAACCGAACCTGACCATGCTCATCCTCCTGATACTGATAATAATCATTCCCCTGTTCCTGTTTTCTCAGGGACGCCGTTCTCCACTACTCACATAGCGAGGGATTTTCTTTCTTTTTTCTTTTTTGTTGTTGTTCCAGTACTGACAAATGGCGGGCTATAATGGGTTCTGAAAAGGAATATTTATGTAGCCTTTGTATAGATTTAAGGTCAATGTGTAAAAGCAACCTCTAATGAAAAGGTCATCAGGTACACATATGTACATCTATCACATTTTAAGCATCCGTCTGTCTGTTATCTGTCCATGATCATCACTATCTTGTTCACTCCAACATGTTCACTTTGTTCTCATTAACTTACATGCGGAACAAGATGTGTCAGTTATTAGCGATATGCCATAGTGCATCGTCTGATAAATTAATTTTTCATTTTGGTCTAATTCGGGAAAGAAGTATTGGCGTTTGCATAGGAAAAACTCCATTAGTCGTTACGTTAATAAAGCCAAATATTAATTTGTTCACTTCTGCACAAACATCTGTTTCGTACATACTACCCACGTTTTGTAATATAAACACTCACAACTAATAGTGAGGTAGAACAGCTTTGATGAGCGTCTGAAATTGGTCCTTCTGTTGCCTTTTCGTACACATTTCAGCCTAGATAATTGGGGTTAAGAAATAACATGCATGTACATTCCATTATATTCACTATATTCATCGCTTTTTCCTCGTTTAAACACTTACAGCTCATTTGCCCAGGTCGTATCTAACAGCGGGATAGGAGGAGGCTCGGGAACCATATGGTTAGATGAATTATCTTGTGTAGGGTACGAAATGGCATTGTCAAACTGTGGACACAATCCTTGGGGAGATAACAACTGTGTCCATAATGAGGACGTGGTGATCACTTGTTCCCAATCATACCGTAAGTTATAACATTTCTAAGTTTCCGTTATTCCTGCAAAAGCTGAAGCCAGAGTGTGTTATCGACAAATGACAACTTTCTTTTACAGCGGCGCGTTGTGAAAATTCATAATTGCATATGTGTTTGAAATTACAGGATAGTGAAGGTGGATGGGCGTGGATGTTGACAGATGTTAACATCCAAATATTTTGCAACCCATATTGTCGTAACGCTCGCTATATTATATTCTCTCCATATCGTCGCCATTATTCCCCAGTTTTGCTTGTGTTTGTCAAAAGTTCACCATCAACGATGACACTTATCGAGGCAACATTTTGTTATGAAAGAATATAGGCCTAATCCAATAGACGAAAAACATTTTGAAAATCAATGGGTGATATTACGCTGTTGTGGCATTAGCTGGCGACCTTACAACTGCTAATTACACCATTGTCGTAATTGTGGCAAATGTATGATTAGTAGATTCTACAGTGCTTAACAAAAAACTACAGAACCAGTTTAGGTAAATTTGGCTGAGGACCAAGAATTAACGCTCGATTATTTTTTACATGATTTTCAAGAATTGAAATTGAGACTGGCTTTCATTTCTATGTCATTAATGTATCCACGCCGCCACCACCACAGATTCGTACACGACTAGATCCTACAAACAGCCTCGCGAACGCTGGATTACTGAAAATATATTACAACAGTGAATGGGGTACAGTCTGTGACGACGGTTTTGGACCGGAAGAGGCGAAATTTGTTTGTCGAAGTTTGCATTTACCCACGTGAGTCCAATTTGATTGTTTTCTCGAATGTGGTAAATAGCCATGCTATTATAACCTGTTCTTACAATATGATATTTCTTTCATTATACATAATAGCTCCAATCGGAAAACAATCGCCTTTTGGTTGAGGCTTCTGATGTCTAACTTCCGTTATCACATCTCTTATCATTTTGTCACAGATCGATTGCTTTATCATTTTATCACAGATCCATTGCTGTTCGGACGATTCCAGGGATCGCGAGTTCTACATCTGACAGAATATTGTTGGATAATGTTCAGTGTACAGGGAGCGAAAGTAATATTCTCGGCTGTAACCATCTCTATCCAATCGGCTCTAATGATTTTGCACTCACAGCGAAGAAGTTCATATGTTGTGTGGTATGGAATGTGTGCTTCATTGTTATTTTAGAGAAGATTTATTATTACGGTTTTACCTTCTTTAGTGTCATTCTCGAATAAATCATCCTTTGTATAATTTCATATGAGCTGATGTATCACGAAAATCTCATTTTCTCGAGATTTAATTGTCAACCTAAATCGCTGGGATCCAATGATATATTTGACATAATACAGGAAGGGACTGACTCAGGAAATATCAGCGAGAAATATGTTGTAGATATATATAGACGTATATGTATTTTGTCTTCGTCAAGAATCGTTGTTTACAAAAGATTCCATCATGGGAATATATAAGTTTAATTACAAGCGTCTGGTCCGTCATTCATAATTCAGCCGTCGTCCATTAGAGAATACCCGCGTCCATAATCCAAAGACCTATTCCATATTCCATATAACAGTATTAGCACCAAATTCAAAAAATAATAATAGTATACATAAACATAGGCTTGTTTCCTGCAAGAGAGAAGCGGTCAACAGTTTTCAATGATGCCGGCAAGACATCATGATGTTCCAAAAATATCAAATCCGTATCGCTGATCAGTATTCTTAATCCATAATATTCGTTGTAAAGTCGCCATCTAAACAATTCACAGTCAGAAAACCCATTGTGCTGGACTGTGGTATTAAAGCATCAACAGAATTTGTGCTTTACCGGTGAACACTCTCTTCATTCAATCCATTGGTTATCTTCCAGTGAGTTTTTTTTTGTTAAATTCATTGGTTGAAAAACAGCTCACTGTACAGTATGCCTGATTGGATCATGATCTATTGATGCTTAAAGAAACATATAAATACACATGGAGCCTCCGCCTACTTTTTATAAACATAAAGGAGTACAGTGGAATTGAAACGTCTACTGTGGTATATAGTATATAGATAAATGAGTACAGTCGAATTTAACGGCTTACTTTTTTGAATAACAAATATCGATAACGATTTGTTCTCTGCGTCCATTATGGTACAGGCATCAGGGAATATATTCTGGTTTCGAACCACTTGATTGGTCGATTTAAAATTTCAAACATAGACTGGGTATTTTCATTGGCTTGTTGAGAGCACTTGGTAAACATTCAGCCAATCAGAGAGTGTTTGTAAAGGTAAACTGAAAGATATTTTCTTATGACATTGAGCGTCCAATTCTGTATAGATATACAAAGAGATATCAGAACAAAAATATGCAACTTCAGTAGACACGGAAGTCGTCCGTATTATCATCAGGACGATGTTCTTCTTATCAAATCAAAATGACTTTTCAATTGTCATTATCACCAGGCAGGGTACATCGGTTAATATTCCAATTTCAAAGTACTAAATTGATTCAGACCTTATGGTACAGCCTTTTCGCTCCTCAAGAGGCTTGTACTTGCGACACCGCTGCAGATATACCGCCTTGAGTATGCATTTAGAACATTATTCATGAGTATACATCTCGCATCTCAAACCGCGTGACCTACTAATACGACCAATCACAGGCCATTATTTTACTACAGCCTCAGTATTCTAGTCTCACCAGACTGCCTACTACGGGAAGAGGCTCTAGGGGTAGCCACCCCTCCAAAATGTTGGGTAATGAGTCGGCGCGTTTGATTTCTGCGTACGATCTTCCGTCCAGTCACCACTGTTTCCATCAAATGACTGTGCTGAGCTGCACAGATTAGTCTCTCGGTAATGGTGCTAAATTACCCGACGTATATGACATCTACTGAGTGATAACTGTGTGTAAAAACGCGAGAAGCTGGGGAAATATTTCTTTTCAAGCAGCTGTGAAATGAACCAATATGAGTTGACTCCCTTGTCAAACGTTCACCTCATAACAGCTCATAATTTTTTTTATTTATTTCTGGCTTAAGTTTTTTAGGTAACTTCCTCCATTGTTGTTAAATTTAGTGAGGTTCATCAACTGATTGTAAACATTTGTTCACCAATCACTTCAAATAAAACTCACGGTCGATGTTAATTTGGTTGAAATCCCTCTCATAATGCCACGCTTTGCGTATATAAGAAGATCAATTTGCTTACAAAGATAACGAAACTACACCGTTCAAGTGCTTAAGATTTGGAATTGAGCGTGACTGTTAATAAAAGCGGAAAATGTTCCCTGGCGCGATGATGTAAGATGGAGCCTCGCTGTCACAATAATGGCATGGTTCCGCTCACATGAGAGACGTGATACCACTATCACGAAGGCATGACTTAGCTTACGATGCATTTAAGAGATAACACGCAGGCGCACCGAGAGATTGCATGTTCGTGTCCAAATAAAGAAATCACAATTTAGTCACGTGCCTCATTTTTGTTTTGAACTAGAGCGATTCGTCAACAAAATATGTATGTCAGGATATGTGTTTGGTTCACTTCCGTTTACTGAACTGGTCAACAGAATATTCAAAATTTTGTGCAAAAAAAGAAAGAAATTAACAGATATTTGAACCAAAAATATAAATAAATCTAATATGTATATGTAAAAATATAAATAGTTAAAGAATGACGTATTTTTCAATGGTTATTTGTTCAGTACTTAAAACTGGAATGCTGAAAAAATTGACTTTCCGTAGAATTACCATAGATGCTTTGTGAAAGTCTGAAACTATGGAATTTCCTATAAGTTTCTTTGCACGATGTCTATCGAAGTTCCCTTCACCGTGATTTATTTTCGCCCATCGTTGGATGTGCTTTATTCGATACGTGTTTTCTCCATTAGGTAATGACTACGACTCGACCGTGCGTCTGGTTGGGTTGTCCGCGCAAACGTCTGGACGAGTGGAAGTTGGTTATCAAGGCCAGTGGGGAACAGTCTGCACTGAAGGGTTTGACAGTCTGGCTGCTAAAGTTGTATCTCGACAGCTGGGCTATTCTACGTCAGTTGAAAACCTAACAATTGTTTAAGGTGACAAGTTAGCCGCTATGTTACATTGGTATGGTCATATTTAGCCAGGAAAATGGTGTTGATAAACACCAAAACGTGCTGTTGAGCTCGACTCAAATTCCAAAAGGTCCCTTGAAGCTGAATTGGGTATCATTATCTGCAGAGGATCACAAATCATGGAAAAACTGGGCTCAAGATGATGAATTTTCATGTGAAACATTGGATTTTGATAATTGTGCACTCACGAGGTTTGAACGATTGCTTCATTGAATGACTTCTCGTTCCTGTCATATTAAATTTATCTCTGATTATTAGTGCTCATTATCGAGCTCTGAACGTGTAAAGAGTTGAAAGAATAATTCGAGTATCATTTTCTAAAAAGTTTGAATGATAGGAATTATGCTTCTAGTGTGAAGTTGTCTTCTTGAAATCAACGAAAGGCGTTTACGCTGGGGAGGGAGGTGTTCAAGTCTAATAAGATGAAATGGACAAGCTAAAGCTAATCTAAAACGATGGTAGAGCGCTAGATGTTTATTTGAGTTCCGCAAAACGCCCCATATTAAGCGTGATCCGTGCGTCAGGCCTTATACATGTAATCCCGGATCTCTTGCACGAAGTATAGTAGAAATACGTTCAAAATATACCAGGACATTCTGATGTCCTACTATAATTGGGTAAATCCAGCAGATAAAAATAAGCCACTGTACTAACGCTACTGATCTGCCACGTATGAGTGATTTATATCGTATCACTTTTTTTCTCCTGTGACCAGCACCGCTATTTTCAATGCATTACCCACGTCATCAGTCTGGGAAGGTATTTTTAAATGTTTTTGAATTTCGACCAACACCATATGTCTCGCCAACACCATTAATTGGTGTTAAGCCAACATTAGCACTAATCAAAATATATTTTCAACTTATTTTATTGGTGCTAACCAACACTATTATTTGGTGTTGAACTGGTCTCAACACCATTTGTTAGTGTTCACATTTGTCAGCACCATTATTCAACACCACTTTATGGTGTTGATCAGCCC
>JAVTVY010018925.1:0-74893 GCA_036873755.1 Hanleya hanleyi | reverse complement strand
GTGGGATGTCCAGTTGATCAGGATTAATTCTCGTGTACAGGTATTCCACACCTGGTAAACTCTTCACCTTCTTCTTGATATCGGCCGCTGTGAATGTGGTAAAGAACCAGGTAGCCAGCTGAAAATAAACATCAACATATTGCCTATTGTAAGTTGTGTTGGCCAGCAGTTGCTAGACCTTAAAATTGAGCTATACCGGTTATCAGCGAATAAGCCAGGTTCATGCCAGACGCAAAGGGACAGGGGGTGTAAAATATGCTTTGTCGAGTTTTCTTTACATCCCCTGCAACATTGTCTCTGGTGCAACCAGTCATGACAGCAGGTAATTCCCACCCCACTAAAAGGAGAATGTAAACTGCGGCTATTTTCCATCCATAATCATAATGAAGGAAGCTACAGGTCCATGTCCATCATCCCATTCTCCAAGTCTCTAAACTGTCGGCGTAATATCCTCTGACTGTACCAAAATGAACAAGAGCCCAAGGGGCTTCAATATACGCCCGAATATCTGGAATTATATTGGTCCAAATTTCAAGGTTGTTTAATAGCCTTGATTCCAATTGGTAGCTAGCAATCCAGAGAAAGGTCTACAGTTTTGTGCTTCTGAGAATGTAACATATATCTAAAATGAGCTTAACTCTTGGTAACTAGTTGACCTTGAAGCAAGAGCCGAGAGCTCACATATCCCACACTGAAATCGACAATAGTCAAACACAAGAAAATAGTACTTTTCCAGCAAATGGATTCCTTTCAGACGAGAGAATTTTTCATGAAGGAAGAAGAAACTGATGAAGTAAACCTTTGTTCTCGAGTTAATAAACAGGTTTGAAGTTCATAAAGGACCCCCTCTCCGCGTTAAATTAGTGAATGTATGGTTTTTATTTCACAACAGTTTAACTAAATGTAGCTGTTTCAAACATGGGAGACAACTCCACAGGACAAATGCCATATACATGTAGGGGAGAGAACTCTGAATATTCCAACCTAACACATATAGTCAGATAAACTTGATTCAGTTTTAGGGGACAGTAATCTTGACCGTTGACAA
Source organism: Hanleya hanleyi (assembly GCA_036873755.1). Lineage (NCBI taxonomy): Eukaryota > Metazoa > Mollusca > Polyplacophora > Lepidopleurida > Hanleyidae > Hanleya > Hanleya hanleyi. The sequence goes on along the minus strand of JAVTVY010018925.1, from coordinate 73,845 downwards.
ATTGATGTATGGCTCCTCTTTGCGAGTAAGGTATATGGTACTCAAAGTTTGGTACCAATCCATACCTTGAAACTAGAGATATCGCATGGACAACAAATGTTAACGGATGAATGGACAGAACCCAACATCGCATTACATGACCTCGTCTTTGACAGGCATATGAAAATGTGACTTTTACTGATTTCCCGATTTTGGGGTCACAGTGACCTTGACCTTTGACCTTGACCTAAATTTTGGTACACGACACATCGTCTTCCCTCAATGTATCAATGGACACAAAAAAATCATGATTATGAATTTCATGATTTTGGGGGACACAGTGACCTTGACATTCGACCTTGACCTACATTTTGGTACGTGACACATCATGTCCCCCTAATGTATCTACTGCCAAAAAAAAGAGTAATTTTCAAAGTTTTCTTGATTCTGGAGTCACAATGACCTTGAATATTGACCTTGACCTAAATTTTGGTACATGACAAACAGTCTCCCCGTAATTTCTCAATGGACACAAAAAAAAGTTGTTTTTAATAATTTCCTGATTTTGGACCACAGTGACCTTTGACCTTGACCTAATTTTTGGTATGTAACACTTCATTTCCCTCTATTGAATCACTCACAAAAAATTAGTAATTTTTAATGATTTCCTGATTTTTAGGTCACACTGACCTTTGACCTGATTCTGGGGTCACAGTGACCTTGACTATTGACCTGGATCTAAATTTCGGTACATGACGAAAAGGCTCCCCATAATTTCTCAATGGACTAAAAAAATCATGATTTTTAACAATTTCACAATTTTGGGGTCACAGTGACCTTGACCTTTGACCTTGACCTACATTTTGGTAGGTGACACATCGTGTCCCCCAAATGTATCTACTGACACAATGAAAATGTTATTTTTAATAATTTCCTGATTTTGGAGTCACAGTGACCTTTGACCTTTGACCTTGACCCATTTTTTGGTATGCGACACTTCATTTCCCCCTATTGAATCCACTCACAAAAAATCAGAAATTTTTAATGATTTCCTGATTTTTCTGTCACGCTGACCTTTGACCTCTGACCTCGACCTACATTTGGTATGCAAGCCATCGTTCCCCCCTAGGGCATCCGCTAACCAAAAATTAGAACTGTAGATAGAAATAAAAAAATCATGATTTTTAACAATTTCACAATTTTGGGGTCACAGTGACCTTGACCTTGGACTTTGACCTACATTTTGGTAGGTGACACATTGTGTCCCCCGAATGTATCTACTGACACAATAAAAATGTTATTTTTAATAATTTCCTGATTTTGGGGTCACAGTGACATTTGATCTTCGAACTTGACCTATTTTTTGGTATGCGACACTTCATTTCTCCCTATTGAATCCACTCACAAAAAATCAGAAATTTTTAATGATTTCTTGATTTTTCTGTCACGCTGACCTTTGACCTCTGACCTCGACCTACATTTGGTATGCAAGCCATTGTTCCCCCCTAGGGCATCCACTAACCAAAAATTAGAACTGTAGATAGAAAACTGTCAATAATCAATGATTTCCTGATTTTAGGCAACAGTGACCTTTGACCTCGACCTCAATTTTGGTATGCGACACATCGTCTCCACCTAGTGTATCCACTCACCAAAATTTAGAACTGTAGATAGAAAACTGTCCCACATATAGACCGGACACGAGGGACGGACAGACAGACAGACGGACGGAAACCGCCATCACATAATACGTCCACCTTTTGGCGGGCGTATAAAAATGAAAGTATATACGTAATCAAATGTTTGACAAAGGCACACAGTGGAACATTTTTACTTAGCTGTGACATCCTGAGCTGACACTCTTTCAAACCCAATAGAATCAGAGGGTATATCCTGATAGGACAGTTTGTTAGGTCTAGCAAGAGAATTATCTACTATCAAACATTAATATTCAATTATCGTCAGTACGATGCTTTCATGTTGAAGCAGAGATACTGGTGCTGGGTGGGCAGGTTCTATACAGAATTTGACACTGCAATGCTCAGATTTTGGCAAGAAATTCCAACCTGGAAAGGCAAGCACTCTAAACCACTCAGTTTTCACAACAGAGGAGGTTCAAAGATTGTAGCTCATATTGCACATGACAATAATTAACATATTGTATATGAGAGAAATACAACATACCCTTGACCAAAATGTGGGATGAACAACATAATAGGCTTTCAAATTCTTCTTGTATCTGAAAGACAGAATAAACAGACAAAGAATACAATGAGAGTACATTCAAACCGGTACATTGGAAATGTCCAAATTAATTAATAATGGGATACAACAATATGACATGGTATCCTTAAGATGGGTTTGCATTGTACCGATTGAAACAGCCTGGGATGTATTGGCCCACTCATATAAAGACCACTTCTTTTGACAATACTCATGAACAAGGTCAGCTGACCAACTTGATCCTTGCATCAATTTTTTATTTTGTTTGGACCTATCACTTCACGAGCAAGATTAAGTCTACGTTAAAGATACAACGTAGCTGAATATTATGAAATAAGAGTTATTATAAACTGTTTGGCAGGGTACACAGACCTTTTAACTCTCATGCATTCAGGGTTGGACTCCTGCATTTGGCATCGGTCTCAAGCACTCGCACAGCTATATCGAATCTCGTGCATCTGGGCAATTTCGTGAAATTATTTCCAAAATAACCAACAATCATTCAAAATTACTCCAGTTTGGAGAAAAAGGAGTCTGTAATTTCAACGAGAGATCCTGAAGGATCTTGGCGCCCACCATTGTCTGATAATTGTAAGCTAATGACAAGAGGATCTTTTTGTCCACTGTTACTAAGAACAAACGCTTGATTTGTAATTTTGTTTGCAGAATTTCGAATTTGAGCGAAAAAGATCGAAAAAGGGACACTGGAAAACACCAAGATATTATCTATCTAAGGTCCAGGAGTTTCAAGATTTCTAGAAACTGTACTTGATGTTGGTTGTTATAGTACAAGTGAAATGAGCATAGTTAGTCTGAAAGTGAATGTCCGGAGGATCCTTCGTCTTCGTTTTGTAGTATTTTTTTATTTTTTTTTTGCACGTGTCATCATTGGGTACTAGAAGCGAAGACTAATCTCTTTGACACTTTGGCATGAGCCCTGATTATCTCCCTCGGATCGAAACACGCAGTAGTCTACAGTTGTCGAGTTGTGACATTGTTTCACAAGAGTGATGTCCCTTCGGCAGACAAAACGGTGGAGCAGTTCACTTGCAACGGCATGGACTAAAGTAAACGGATTTCAAATTTGAAGAAATACATTTTAATTCGGAATCATTTGAACTCCTTGATATAGAAGGTGAAAGTATGGATACTCTCTGTAGTCAATATATAGAATATGCCCCATCGTTTGATAAGCCATCTCTTGTGATGCAACGTCACAACTCGAGGAATACAGTATTAATTTGAAGCGTAACTTGGATTTTCGAATCGGACCAAAAAAGTATCTTGCACAACTGGACCACAAGGGGAACCTGTATACCAAATTTGAGAAAGATCTATGCAGCACTTCCTGAGAAATCACGATAAAATTTCATGGGGAAATCCAAAATGGCCGCCTGGTGGCTATATTGAATTTTCAAATCGGACCGAAAAAGGTATCTTGCACAACTAGACCCCAAAGTGAACCTATGTACCAAATTTGAGAAAGATCCATGAGGTACTTCCTGAGGAATCACGATAACAAAGTTTCATGGGGCAATCCAAGATGGCCGCCTGGAGGCCATATTGAATTTTCGAATCAGACCAGAAAAAGGTATCTTGCACAACTAGACACCAGGGGGAACCTGTGTACCAAATTTGAAAAAGATCCATGCAATAGTTCCTGAGAAATCGCAATAACAAAGTCTCATGGGGAAATCCAGGATTTCGGAATTGGACCAGAAAAGCTACCTTGCACAACTAGACCACAAGAGAAACCTGTGTACCAAATTTGACAAAGATCCATGCATCAGTTCCTGAGAAATCAAGATAACAAAATTTCATGGGGAAATTCAAAATGGCTGCCTGGTGGCCATATTGGATTTTCGAATCGGACCGAAAAAATTATCTTGCACAACTGGACCACAAGGGGAGCCTGTGTGCCAAATTTGAGAGAGATCCATGCAGTACTTCCTGAGAAATCACGATAGAGTTTCATGGGGAAAACTAAGATGGCTACCTGGTGGCCATATTAGATTTTCAAATCAGACCGAAAAAGGTATCTTGCACAACTAGACCCCAAGGGAAAACTGTGTACCAAATTTGAGAAAGATCCATGCAGTACTTCCTGAGAAATGACGATAACAAAGTTTGATTGGGAAATCCAAGATGGCCGCCTTGTGGCCATATTGGATTTTCGAATCGGACCAGAAAAGGTATCTTGCGCAACTAAACCCCAAGGGGAACCTGTGTATCAAATTTGAGAAAGATCCATGAAGTAGTTCCTGAGAAATCGCGATAAAGTTTCATGGGGTAAACTAAGATGGCCGCCTGGTGGCCATATTAGATTTTCAAATCAGACCGAAAAAGGTGTCTTGCAAAACTAGACCCCAAGGGAAACCTGTGTACCAAATTTGAGAAAGATCCATGTAGTACTTCCTGAGAAATGACGATAACTATGTTTCATGGGGAAATCCAAGATGGCTGCCTGATGGCCATATTAGATTTTCAAATCAGACCGAAAAAGGTATCTTGCACAACTAGACCCCAAGGGGAACCTGTGTACCACATTTGAGAAAGATCCATGCAGTACTTCCTGAGAATTCACGATAAAGTTTCATCGGGAAATCCAAGATGGCTGCCTGGTAGCCATATTGGATTTTCAAATCGGACCAGAAAAGGTATCTTGCACAACTAGACCCCAAGGGGAACCTGTGTACCAAATTTGAGAAAGATCCGAAGTAGTTCCTGAGAAATCGCGGTAACAAAGTTTCATGGGGAAATCCAAGATGGTCGCCTTGTGGCCATATTGGATTTTCAAATCGGGGCCAGAAAAGGTATCTTGCACAACTAGACTCCAAGGGGAACCTGTGTACCAAATTTGAGAAAGATCCATGAAGTAGTTCCTAAGAAATCGTGATAAAGTTTCATGGGGAAATCCAAGCTGGCTGCCTTGTGGCCATATTGGATTTTCGAATCGGACCAGAAAAGGTATCTTGCACAACTAGACCCCAACGAGAACCTGTGTACCAAATTTGAGAAAGATCCACGCAGTAGTCCCTGAGAAATCGCGATAAAGTTTCATGGGGAAAACTAAGATGGCCGCCTGGTGGCCATATTGGATTTTAAAATCGGACCGAAAAAGGTGTCTTGCACAACTAGACCCTAAGGGAAACCTGTGTACCAAATTTGAGAAAGATCCATGTACTTCCTGAGAAATGACGATAACAATGTTTCATGGGGAAATCCAAGATGGCTGCCTGGTGGCCATATTGGATTTTCGAATCGGACCAGGAGAGGTATCTTGCACAACTAGACCCCAAGGGAAACCTGTGTACCAAATTTGAGAAAGATCCATGCAGCACTTCCTGAGAATTCACGATAAAGTTTCATCTGGAAATCCAAGATGGCTGCCTGGTGGCCATATTGGATTTCAAATCGGACCAGAAAAGGTATCTTGCACAACTAGACCCCAAGGGGAACCTGTGTACCAAATTTGAGAAAGATCGATGAAGTAGTTTTTGAGAAATCGCGGTAACAAAGTTTCATGGGGAAATCCAAGATGGCTGCCTTGTCGCCATATTGGATTTTCGAATCGGACCAAAAAAGGTATCTTGCACAACTAGACCCCAAGGGGAACCTGTGTACCAAATTTGAGAAAGATCCATGAAGTAGTTCCTGAGAAATCGCGGTAACAAAGTTTCATGGGGAAATCAAAGATGGTCGCCTTGTGGCCATATTGGATTTTCAAATCGGGCCAGAAAAGGTATCTTGCACAACTAGACCCCAAGGGGAACCTGTGTACCAAATTTGAGAAAGATCCATGAAGTAGTTCCTGAGAAATCGCGGTAACAAGAATTGTTTATGGACGGACTGACGACGGACGGACGACGGACGAAAAGTACTTTGAACAGCCCACCATCTGGTGATGGTGGGCTAAAAAAGAATTTTTTGTGAGCTCATATGTCCTGGGCAGATATACTCAAATCTCACGCTTTGGCAAAGTTCAAAGTTGAGAGATCTGGGTACATGACACACAAAACTCAAATAGGCCATTCCATTGAAACTATCAATCTAATTTTTACAGTCTCTTAAGACAGATATGTCATCTTCAAAATGGGGTTTCAAATGGCTCAAACTTGATCGAAGAATGACAAAGGCTGAACGTATTTACTTATGGTCGACAAGGCTATAAATTGTCTTCATGAAGTTGGCATCTGGTCGGTTCCGTGGGGTGGTCAGTGTATGGAAGTACACAATCACATAGTCCTGGTTAACCACAGGGTCCATCACATGAAGGAAATAAAGTAAAGCCTGCAATAGATTTACAAAATGTTACTAACTTACAACAAAAATCAAATTGGCACTTTGAAAATACATCTATGAGTCTTTTATAGGCCTACTCAAGCTTCAAAAGTTAGCAGATCCCAATGAGCACTGGTTACCCTATTTGCTAATCTCTATTAATTGGTACATATTAAAACACAAGATAGAAGCCAATTCAAGACTATGTTCTGTCAATATTCAGATTTGACAGTTCAGAGCTGTTCACGATTGACCTACTATACAAGGGTTTGGCAAAAGAAAATCCCCAGACTAATTTTTTAATTCATGTGAGTAAATATCTGATCTAAAATAGCTTGTTATTCATAAAATAGACCGACTTTTATATGCCTAAGAAATTATGGCCTGAATGTGTTTGACATTCAATGAAGTGTATTAATTAGTTCATGTACTCACCTTTTCAAAATTGATCTCCTGAGCTGGGAAGTTTTTCCCCACAAATATGACAACATGTCTTCCGAATCTGTCTACACCAGATAAGTAGAGACAGCGTAGGGCAGCAATCTCGGACAGGTCACAGCTCCTTGCTCTCTTCAACAAGCGATCATATCTGTAAATGAATAGGAGAGAAAAATTCAGGAGAGATACCCAAGCCATTACGTTCTAATCTAAATAAATGCAGGACAGAAACAATCAATGATTACTTGGATGTATGCACCCTCCCCACTCCCTCCACCCCAGGATGCGGTGTAAAGATATGACATTAGGTAATCATTCACCAGGTACATATCAAACTTGGACTTATGGTTAGGAAGTTACAGTCTGGACAACAGCGGGGATGTCTTTAGAAAGCAGTAGGCATCCGTTTTTGGCCCCCTACTATGACCAAACTGCCCAAAACAGCCTCCTACTTTTCATGTAATTTCTATACGTGAAACACTAATTGTCACTTTGTGTGGCCGCCTACTTCAATGCCTTCTACCAGCTACCTAAAAACTTATTGACATCCCTGATATTATAGACCCATAATATATAGCCTATATTGATGCGGACAATAAAGGGCCATAACTCTGTGAAAAATTACCAAAAGGGATACCCCCTCCCCGCCGCCAGATGGAGCACATCTGCAAAGCACTAAGCTATTCCCTGTAAGTTTCAAAGTTGTATACCAAGCAGTAACCATGCAGACAAATATATATTGATATGGAGGAAGGGCCAACGAAACAGATGAAAATCCTGTCAGTGCACATCTGCAAGATACTAAGCATCTTTCATTTAAGTTGTCGATCAAGTAGTAGCCAAGATATCTTTCGGACAATTTTAGGCACAAGGATGGACACATGGATGAACACAATGATTCCAGTATAGGGGAGGGAGCGGGGGTGGGCATTAAATGAAACTATAAAGTGAAAAAGTGATAATGAGTACTGTGAAGCTGAGAGCGACACCAATAATATTGGAGTGGATTTCTCTTTAATACTTGACCAGGTGATTTTGACCCTGGAAGAATAGATCATTGCCCCTACCGCCTTTTTTGTTCAAACAAGGCTTGTTCCTGTGAAGTCTTCCCATACAGTACAGATGCTTTCTTGTTTCTGTCGACATCTGCTTCCATCTGGGCAAATGGATGGTGACCCACATCAAAGGCGGTGGATGTGGCAAATTCGCTGTTCAGGTCTATTGTCTCCTCAAAGTCGCCTTCTGTTGACTCTGAATAGCAAATATGATATGATACAGGCATGTAGAATGAGGGAAAAAGAGATCCCATCCCAAAATCACTGTAAAATTTTCACTAATATCCTGCACACAATTAAGATAAGACCATTGAATTTAAGTTTTTTTATAGAATTTTTCACATAGTAGGTTGGTTTTTCTCTAGCATTACTTTCAATTCATGCTTTCTATGGTTTTTTTTCATAATTAGGGCATTGTTTCAGTTTCATCCCTTAACATTTTCACATTAACAGTCACAGAGGCATCTACAGGGAATGTAGAGGTCTCTTGTTTGGTTATAAGAGAACAGTCAAGTCTACTCACTGTAGGCTGCAAACATAGGTTTATCCATGATACGTATTTGCCTGTCTGCTATCACAGGTTCCCCGTTCTCGTTTCCTATATTCACTGGTAGGTGAGCCACTGCATAGATTTCTTCTTGATGATTACGGGGGAAGTACAGTGGAAGGACATGGCGATAGATCTCCTGGAAGAAGAATGAATGAGCAATATTAAACATTGGACTCCGTCTGGAGATCAACCTCCTTTGGGGTTGCAATTCATAGAGGGGTGTCGCAAAACTACAACAACATTGCAGTCAGAGCAAGTTCTGGAAAAAATGTACATAAAAAAATTTAAAACAGTTTAAAAATTCTTTAGAAAAGTCAAAAAAAAAATAAATAAAGAAAAATAGAAAAAAAACAAAAATAGGACAAAAAAATATTTCAGATTCAAATTAAAAAGTTAATTTAAAAACTTGAAATTGAAATATGAGAGTAAGGGGTCTGAATATTTTCATTGAATAGTTTTGGGGATAAAGGGATGGGGCTTGGTGCCCCCAGCGACAGGCTTCCGAGGGTAATGAATCGGTTGAATAAGTGTTCCATGATGTCAGCTCCCAGAATATATTTGGGTAGGGAGTCGGGCAAGGCATAGCTTATGAGAAAGAGGGTGGGACTTGGTGCCCCGAGAGTGGATATGCTCCCAAGGGTATTGGATGGGTTGAATAAGGGTAGCATGATGTAAGCACCAAGAATATATATGAGGGTTCCGTGGTTGAGCGCGGCTTAGTTCTGGAGACCTAGAGCGAGGCCGAGTCTAAAACTGAGATGTTTGCTTTACTTTCTGCCAATGGGGACAGGGACACACAGAGAAATCATTTACATTCCTATATTGAGCTTTCCACAGCTATAAATATGAGCTCGATAAAAACTAAAATTAACCAATGAAGTGAGCATGCCGCATATCTGCATATATAATAGACAGGAAGATTGTACAAGATATATATAATAGACAGGAAGATTGTACGAGATATATCCAATAGACAGGAAGATTGTACGAGATATATCCAATAGACAGGAAGATTGTACGAGATATATATAACAGACAGGAAGAGTGTACAAGATATATATAATAGACAGGAAGATTGTACGAGATATATATAATAGACAGGAAGATTGTACGAGATATATATAATAGACAGGAAGATTGTACGAGATATATATAAAAGACAGGAAGATTGTACGAGATATATATAATAGACAGGAAGATTGTACGAGATATATATAATAGACAGGAAAATTGTACGAGATATATATAATAGACAGGAAGATTGTACGAGATATATTAAATAGACAGGAAGATTGTACGAGATATATATAATAGACAGGAAGATTGTACGAGATATATATAATAGACAGGAAGATTGTACGAGATATATATAATAGACAGGAAGATTGTATGAGATATATATAATAGACAGGAATATTGTACGAGATATATATAATAGACAGGAAGATTGTACGAGATATATCTAATAGACAGGAAGATTGTACGAGATATATTAAATAGACAGGAAGATTGTATGAGATATATCTAATAGACAGGATGATTGTACGAGACATATATAATAGACAGGAAGATTGTACGAGATATATATAATAGACAGGAAGATTGTACGAGATATATATAATAGACAGGAGGAAGTACTGGGGTTATCAGTATGTGGAAGTGGAGAAATGTGACATATATAGGACATTGTTTGCATAGGAGTAATCATAAACAATCACAGAAGGTGATGTATGCCCCTGCCTAGATAGGCCTTCAAGTACACATTAAGACTTGGAGAGAAGAAAATAAATGCCAGATTAGAAAACCTCACAAGATATATTTCCTCACATAGTTCCTCATATGATAAAATGTCCTCATAAGAGATTTAGTAAGTGAGAAAAGTAAAACCTCACCCCGCCTCCCGTGTGAAACACCAGAAACATGTAACACGTTACTTCATATGAGACTGCTTGGTATGGAGTTTGAGAGGTAGAAAGGAACATTGATGTGTCACATTTGACATGATTATCAGAATAAGAACAAGATCAATCAAATATAATTGCAATTGGCTGGTATCTTGTATTCATATCTTTGAATCAAACATCCGACTACCAGATAAATGTTGAAGCGTCAAATGGTTGATAATTTATTGTGTAGAAATGAAGCCCAGCCAGATCACTTTCTCCCTTGATGGTGGCGCCGCCTGTGGACAGATTCTGCAGAAATGCAATGCCAACAGAGATGGTTAATCACCCTTCCCCAGCCTGTGTTACCCCCCAAATCACCCAGAGAAAGATATGGTTATATTAAGGTGCCTGTATTCAGTACAGGAGGTGTCATTTTGAGCTGAACTCCTATGATGTTAAATAGGAATGTGAAGAACAAATCAGAAGGCACAGGTGCCGCTACAATTTGCCAACCATTGTTTGGTTTCTTCTCCATTACGAGTTCTGAATCCAGCAACACTTACCTTTGATGATTCGTCTGTCATGACAAATATAATAAGATCAAAACTTTCACCATGCTTCTCTAAAAATCTACGCACAGTTCCTGGAAAAGAAGAACGAAACCAATGATAAGAGACTAATATCATGGATATCTAATTTGATATTTCAAACTAAAGTCTGTCCATTTTAATAGTCCTCTACATGTACTTTGAAGCTTGTCAAAACTCAATACCAGTTCTTCTAATTTTTCGAACAGCATTTTTGGACTTAGAAGCAGAAAAAATCCATCTTTATGGCCACTGAGGCTATTATAAAACACTGTGGCATGGATATGTTATTTATCCCAAGAACTGCAAATATAGCTAATGAAATTTGTAGAATGTTTGCAGAATTTCTCTCTACAGTAGCCTGAAGTTAAGTTTTGCTGTCTGAATAATTAGAAGAAATAATATAACAACTCTGCATATATTTTCTTTTTTTTGCAGCATGTATAAATGAAAGCATCCAAGGCTGCTAAAAAACAGGGAAGGAATTGGTCCTGTCCAATATATTTCTGATGTGTCTCCCGTTGCATACGTGGTATGAATTTGTGAAGCGTAGCTCTAATTATTGAAGAGACTTAATCAATACTGTAAAGAAAGTCTAGGCAAATGAGAGTTGCATATGCGGTACCAGTGGACGATGGAAACAATTTTGTCGAGGCGTTCAACTGCTATCACAATTGTTTGACGACCCAATGGAATTACCGTTTCCCGATAAAGAACACAACACCGAAGATTAAAAATTGTATATTATCTGAACTAGACAAGATAACATTTTGGTAGTAAACCTACAATATTGCCGAGGTCGGTGTCCGCATCGTAGTGAACATTGTTGCCCAGGATGCATAGCGGCATTCATTCATGGTTTATGTATTCATGCACACTGCAACCTGCAGTCAAAACTCAATGACATTGTTATTGTAGATGTACAAGAATAAAGTCACTGAATCTGATTCATATTCATTTATTTGTGTGGCAATTGACAACCAGAAAATACTATAAGTAGCCTAGAGGTCTTTTTCAAGATTACACGTATGCCTACCGGTACATCGAATAATTATTTTAAAATCACATTCAGCAATTGCACACAGGAAAAAACCCCTTACGTTACTAAAAAATTCAAATCACAGACACAGAAAACCATTATTAACATCAAAAATTAATTTTACCCCCACTGCCTGGCCCAAACGGAAAATTATTTTGTCAACTTCAACAGGTCAGAGCAAAGGACAAAGTGGGTATATATCCCACCTGGGATATTAAATCAAAGTTTGGATATTGAAATATATCCCAATTGGGATATTTTCACCGATTTTCATACTAAACGGCAATGTCGATTTTCGGCATCTAAACTACAAAAACAAGATAGAATCTACTTCACAAAACTGCCAATGCGATTGTATAATTTTACTGACCTTTTCTCACCGACATTATTCTCTGTGCAATTGCAATTACGTGCAATATTTTTTGATGTTGTTGTTGCGGTATACTTCCCATCACTAACCACTGTTGTATGTCTTTATACGAACAGGAGAACTAGCAAAATATGCCAGCTTGAAAATATGGAAGTATGAAAAAAATATCAAAATTGTGATATTTTATCCCAATTGGGATATATATCCCAGTTAGTCCTTTTCCCTGACCTGTTCAACGAGCTGTCATTACGGATATGGTAAGAATCAAGAACATTACTTTTGCTAGATGACAAATGATTCTAGACGATAAGATCAGTCAATTTGAAAATTGCAGTAAAACGGATGTTTTCGCTTGATGAAATAAATCAAGTTTTCCTTGCAAGAAATGTTTTCAAACTTAGCACACAAAACGGCGGCTTTCAGCCATGCCATGTGCTCCAATCATGCAGTAGCGCGGAAACTTGCAACATTCATTTATTTGACAATATTAATAAGTGTGCGCCGGGAAACAAGTAATCAATTAAGTGACGGGTATAAAACGTTTTACACACCTCGATCTGTCAGAATGCCACACTCGCACAGTGTCAAAACTCTCCAGTCGACTGATGGAACGAAAACGAAACTGCCTCCTCTCTCCTTTTCAAACTCTCTCACCGGGACTGCACTATAATTTTGGCAGTGCGGTTCAGCCGATCTTAAAACATGACGTAATTTCGTCAATTCGGTGTATTTCATTGGCTATCAGAGCCGAAGATGAAGTCGGCATATTCCTGCAGTCAAAACTCAATGACATTGTTATTGTAGACATGTACAAGAATAAAGTCACTGAATCTGATTCATATTCATTTATTTGTGTGGCAATTGACAACCAGAAAATACTATAAGTAGCCTAGAGGTCTTTTTCAAGATTACACTTATGCCTACCGGTACATCGAATAATTATTTTAAAATCACATTCAGCAATTGCACACAGCAAAAATACCCTTACGTTACTAAAAAATTCAAATCACAGACACAGAAAACCATTATTAACATCAAAAATTAATTTTACCTCCACTGCCTGGCCCAAACGGAAAATTATTTTGTCAACTTCAACAGGTCAGAGCAAAGGACAAAGTGGGTATATATCCCACCTGGGATATTAAATCAAAGTTTGGATATTGAAATATAACCCAATTGGGATATTTTCACCGATTTTCATACTAAACGGCAATGTCGAATTTCGGCATCTAAACTACAAATACAAGATAGAATCTACTTCACAAAACTGCCAATACGATTGTATAATTTTACTGACCTTTTCTCACCGACATTATTCTCTGTGCAATTGCAATTACGTGCAATACTTTTTGATGTTGTTGTTGCGGTATACTTCCCATCACTAACCACTGTTGTATGTCTGTATACGAACAGGAGAACTAGCAAAATATGCCAGCTTGAAAATATGGAAGTATGAAAAAAATATCAAAATTGTGATATTTTATCCCAATTGGGATATATATCCCAGTTAGTCCTTTTCCCTGACCTGTTCAACGAGCTGTCATTACGGATATGGTAAGAATCAAGAACATTACTTTTGCTAGATGACAAATGATTCTAGACGATAAGATCAGTCAATTTGAAAATTGCAGTAAAACGGATGTTTTCGCTTGATGAAATAAATCAAGTTTTCCTTGCAAGAAATGTTTTCAAACTTAGCACACAAAACAGCGGCTTTCAGACATGCCATGTGCTCCAATCATGCAGTAGCGCGGAAACTTGCAACATTCATTTATTTGACAATATTAATAAGTGTGCGCCGGGAAACAAGTAATCAATTAAGTGACGGGTATAAAACGTTTTACACACCTCGATCTGTCAGAATGCCACACTCGCACAGTGTCAAAACTCTCCAGTCGACTGATGGAACGAAAACGAAACTGCCTCCTCTCTCCTTTTCAAACTCTCTCACCGGGACTGCACTATAATTTTGGCAGTGCGGTTCAGCCGATCTTAAAACATGACGTAATTTCGTCAATTCGGTGTATTTCATTGGTTATCAGAGCCGAAGATGAAGTCGGCATATTCCGTGACTACGACTTGTGCCATATTGACCAGTTTACAGACAAAGCACGATCTTTCGAAGAAAATCTCACAAGATATCAGCAGAAGTGTTTACCAGGAAACGAAACCGACATATTCTTCAATATCTGCGCATAGAAACGGCTCGTCGTGGGATTAATTCAGCGAAATTATTCGAAACTAGGTCGAACTACTTCATATCGCGTTCAATAAACGGAGTGACGCGGAAGTTTCAGTCATTATCTCATTTTGCGCAGGGGTGTTGTAATGAAAACCATATCGCTTGGATAGATGGCACCTCTGAAATTACCCATAAGCCAGTTCACCTAGCATGGCAAGAAACAGGGAAACTTCCCTGTTTAAAAATTGAACTTTACAAACTAACTACCATTACTATGTGACATTGATAATATATCATGCTTGAAATAATTCTCTCCATATAAACTCCAGTATTGTTGTTTCATGTACTGGGGCTCAATTACAGAATCACAACACATTTTTGGCTTTTACATTTGTTACCAATGCTTGAGAAGATGTCTACTCATGTTTACCTGCTTGAGTAGGTTGTTGTATAGACATTGCCATAATTCATGATCACGTTTGAATCGCATATGCATCATGATCACATGTATCATGATCACACATGTATGACGATCACACATGCATCATGATTGCACATCCTGTATTAAATTCATATGGTTTATATAAGTCAGATAGCACATGTATATGTGACACGTACATGTATGTTTTGATGAATCTCCCCATGATAACATTCATGTGAATATTGACTGTGTATTCAATCAAGTGTTATCATTATGACATTTAAACAAAATAACTTTTCCATTTGTTGGACAGTATTATCAAAGTTAAGATTTTTGCCCTAAAGCTAATTGTGTGTGAAATAAATGGCATACGTGCCATACTAAGCACACTTGAAAAACCTTCTAATTATTAAGACAGAAAAACTTAACTTCATGCATCTGTGGAGAGAAATTCTGCTAACATTCTACAAATTGCACTAGCTATCTTTTCAGTTCTTGAGATAAATAACATATACATGCCACAGTATTTGGCCTCAGTTGACATAATGATGGTTTTTTGCTGCTTCTAATTCTAGCGAGAGATCCTGAAGGATCTTGGCGCCCACCATTGTCCGGTAATTGTAAGCTAATGACAAGAGGATCTTTTTGTCCATGTTACTAAGAACAAACGATTGATTTGTAATTTTGTTTACAGAATTTCGAATCTGAGCGAAAAAGATCGAAAAAGGGACACTGGAAAACACCAAGATATCATCTTTCTAAGTTTAAGGAGTTTCAAGATTTCTAGAAACTGTACTTATGTCGGTTGTTATAGTACAAGAGAAAAGTTAGTCTGAAAGTGAATGTCCGGAGGATCCTTCGTCTTCGTTTTGTAGTATTTTTTTTTTGCACACGTCATCATTGGGTACTGGAAGCGAAGACAAATATTTTTGACACTTTGGCATGAGCTATGAAACATACTTAAGATTTTATAATTAAGAACAAATTCTGTTCCGTTTACTGGGCTAGTTTGAGATATCTCTTTTAAGATACCATGCTCGAAAAAAGATGGTACAATACTTAATACTGAAGGGATCCGCGCAGTAATGTTGAAATTTCGAAAGTGTCTGAATCCTGATTATCTCCCTTGGATCGAAACACGCAGTAGTCTACAGTTGTCGAGTTGTAACGTTGTGTCACAAGAGTGGCGTCCCTTCATGTAGCCAACCCGTCGGCAGACGAAACAGTGGGGCAGTTCGCTGGATTAAAGAAAACTGATTTAAAATTTGAAGAAATACAGTTTAATTCCGAATTATTTGAACCTCTTGATATGGAAGGTGAAGGTATGGGTATTCTCTATAGTCACTATATAGAATATGTCCCACCGTTTGATCCGCCGACTCGTGTGATGCAACGTCACAACTCGGGAATACCGTATTAATTCCTGAGAATTTACGATAACAATGTTTCAAGGGGAAATTCAAGATGGCCATCTGGCGGCCATATTGGATTCTCGAATCGGACCAAAAAAGGTAGCTTGCACAACTGGACCACAAGGGGAACCTGTATACCAAAGGAAGATTCATGCAGTACTTCTTGAGAAATCACGATAACAAAGTTTCATGGGGAAATCCAAGATGGGCGCCTGGTGGCCATATTGGATTTACGAATGGGACCGAAAAGGGGTATTTTGCACAACTAGCCCCCAAGGGGAACCTATGTACCAAATTTGAGAAAGATCCATGCAGTAGTTCCTGAGAAATCGTGATAACAAGATTTCATGGGGAAATACAAGATGGCTGCCTTGTGGCCATATTGGATTTTCCAATCAGACCAGAAAAGGTATCTTGCACAACTACACCCCAAGGGGAACCTGTGTACCAAATTTGAGAAAGATCCATGCAGTAGTTCCTGAGAAATGATGATAACAATGTTTCATGGGGAAATCCAAGATGGCTGCCTGGTGGCCATATTGGATTTTCGAATCAGACCAGAAAAAGGTATCTTGCACAACTAGACCCCAAGGGGAACCTGTGTACCAAATTTGACAAAGATCCATGCAGTAGTTCCTGAGAAATCGCAATAACAAAGTTTCATGGGGAAATCCAAGATGGCCGTCTAATGGACATATTGGATTTTGGAATCGGACCAGAAAAGGTATCTTGCACAACTGGACCACAAGGGGAACCTGTGTACCAAATTTGACAAAGATCCATGCAGTACTTCCTGAGAAATCACGATAATAAAATTTCATGGGGAAATTTAAGATGGCCGCCTGGTGGCCATATTGGATTTTCGATTCGGACCGAAAAAGGTATCTTGCACAACTAGGACCCAAGGGGAACCTGTGTACCAAATTTGAGAAAGATCCATGCAGTAGTTCCTGAGAAATCGTGATAACAAGGTTTCATGGGGAAATCCAAGATGGCTGCCTGGTGGCCATATTGGATTTTCGAATCGGACCAGAAAAAGGTATCTTGCACAACTAGACCCCAAGGGGAACCTGTGTACCACATTTGAGAAAGATCCATGCAGTAGTTCCTGAGAAATCGCGATAACAAGGTTTCATGGGGAAATCCAAGATGGCTGCCTGGTGGCCATATTGGATTTTCGAATCGGACCAGAAAGGTATCTTGCACAACTAGACCCCAAGGGGAACCTGTGTACCAAATTTGAGAAAGATCCATGCAGTAGTTCCCGAGAAATTGCGATAACAAGGTTTCATGGGGAAATCCAAGATGGCTGCCTGGTAGCCATATTGGATTTTCGAATCAGACCAGAAAAGGTATCTTGCACAACTAGACCCCAAGGGGAACCTGTGTACCAAATTTGAGAAAGATCCATGCAGTAGTTCCTGAGAAATCGTGATAACACGGTTTCATGGGGAAATCCAAGATGGCTGCCTAATGGCCATATTGGATTATCGAATCGGACCGAAAAAGGTATCTTGCACAACTAGACCCTAAGGGGAACCTGTGTACCAAATTTGAGAAAGATCCATGAAGTAGTAAGTTCCTGAGAAATCGCGATAACAAGGTTTCATGGGAAAATCCAAGATGGCTGCCTGGTGGCCATATTGGATTTTCGAATTGGACCAGAAAAGGTATCTTGCACAACTAGATCCTAAGGGGAACCTGTGTACCGAATTTGAGAAAGATCCATGAAGTAGTTCCCGAGAAATCGCGATAAAAGGGTTTCATGGGGAAATCCAAGATGGCCGCCTTGTGGCCATATTGGATTTTCGAATAGGAGCAGAAAAGGTATCTTGCACAACTAGATCCCAAGGGGAACCTGTGTACCAAATTTGAGAAAGATCCATGCAGTAGTTCCTGAGAAATCGCGATAACAAGGTTTCATGGGGAAATCCAAGATGACCGCCTTGTGGCCATATTGGATTTTCGAATCGGACCAAAAAAGGTATCTTGCACAACTAGACCCCAAGGGGAACCTGTGTACCAAATTTGAGAAAGATCCATGAAGTAGTTCCTGAGAAATCGCGGTAACAAAGTTTCATGGGGAAATCCAAGATGGGCGCCTTGTGGCCATATAGGATTTTCAAATCGGACCAAAAAAGGTGTCTTGCACAACTAGACCCCAAGGGGAACCTGTGTACCAAATTTGAGAAAGATCCATGAAGTAGTTCCTGAGAAATCGCAATAACAAAGTTTCATTGGGAAATCCAAGATGGCCGTCTGATGGACATATTGGATTTTGGAATCGGACCAGAAAAGGTATCTTGCACAACTGGACCACAAGGGGAACCTGTGTACCAAATTTGACAAAGATCCATGCAGTACTTCCTGAAAAATCATGATAACAAAGTTTCATGGGGAAATCTAAGATGGCCGCCTGATGGCCATATTGGATTTTCGATTCGGACCGAAAAAGGTATCTTGCACAACTAGAACCCAAGGGGAACCTGTGTACCAAATTTGAGAAAGATCCATGCAGTAGTTCCCACCCTACTGAATCGACAAGTATGATTATAGGTGAAAACCGCCGGTCACGTGTCAAATCACAGTCAATGGTAGGTTTTTCGGTGCTTTCGTTATCAAGCGTGGGCGTGTGTCTGACCAGACGACAGTGACCACAGCCGAAAAGGAACGATTTTCAGCATATCGATGACAGGTATGGTTACTGGTGTCCAGTCATTTTTTGAAGGAGAGATATCGTACTATATTGTCACCAAATGTAGGGTTATTACTATTTCAAGTTAACAAAAATTTTAAACATTTTTGCGGCGAGAGGTGTTTTTAGGTGTTGGTAGACAGTCCATGGTAGGTATTAGCATCGAATAATAGTGTGAGGAAATGAGCACAAAATGAACACGTGGGAACTTACTGCCTGCCTCATGTATCACTGACTTATTCATCTCTCGATTCCTTCCACTTGTGTGTGTTTAAGAGGAATATGAACCAATAATAGTTTATTCTCTGTCTGTCTGATATTACGACAGTCCATGGTATCATCATCGGACCGATCGACAGTCCATGGTAGGTCAACATGCACTTATGAATGATGCACAGAGAGCACATCGTCTGATCCAATGATTCGCCAAATGGACTGTTGCCAAGACAAATGGTAGCTACCATGGACTGTCGACATATCATATATATAATCATCTGTTGCCTCATTATAACATTGCAGCTGTTATGCGGCTTCAATGTGAAGTGACCCAACCTACAGTTCATGGTCGCATGACAAATGGACTGGTGCATTCACCTATAATCATACTTGTCGATTCAGTAGGGTGGTTCCTGAGAAATCGTGATAACAAGATTTCATGGAGAAATCGAAGATGGCTGCCTTGTGGCCATATTGGATTTTCCAATCAGACCAGAAAAGGTATCTTGCACAACTACACCCCAAGGGGAACCTGTGTACCAAATTTGAGAAAGATCCATGCAGTAGTTCCTGAGAAATCGCGATAACAAGGTTTCAAGGGGAAATCCAAGATGGCTGCCTGGTGGGCATATTGGATTTTCGAATCAGACCAGAAAGGGTATCTTGCACAACTAGACCCCAAGGGGAACCTGTGTACCAAATTTGACAAAGATCCATGCAGTAGTTCCTGAGAAATCGCAATAACAAAGTTTCATGGGGAAATCCAAGATGGCCGTCTAATGGACATATTGGATTTTGGAATCGGACCAGAAAAGGTATCTTGCACAACTGGACCACAAGGGGAACCTGTGTACCAAATTTGACAAAGATCCATGCAGTACTTCCTGAGAAATCACGATAATAAAATTTCATGGGGAAATTTAAGATGGCCGCCTGGTGGCCATATTGGATTTTCGATTCGGACCGAAAAAGGTATCTTGCACAACTACACCCCAAGGGGAACCTGTGTACCAAATTTGAGAAAGATCCATGCAGTAGTTCCTGAGAAATCGCGATAACAAGGTTTCAAGGGGAAATCCAAGATAGCTGCCTGGTGGGCATATTGGATTTTTGAATCAGACCAGAAAAGGTATCTTGCACAACTAGACTCCAAGGGGAACCTGTGTACCAAATTTGAGAAAGATCCATGCAGCAGTTCCGGCGAAATCGCGCTAACAAAGTTTCATGGGGAAATCCAAAATGGCTGCCTGGTAGCCATATTGGATTTTCGAATCGGACCGGAAAAGGTATCTTGCACAACTAGAACCCAAGGGGAACCTGTGTACCAAATTTGAGAAAGATCCATGCAGTAGTTCCTGAGAAATTGCGATAACAAGAATTGTTTACGGACGGACTGACGGACTGACTGACTGACAGATGACGGACGACGGACCACGGACGAAAAGTGATTTGAACAGCCCACTGGTGATGGTGGGCTAAAAATGCTGTTCGGAAAATTAGAAGAAATATGTTACTAGTTTATAACACAATGTTAACCATACGAGTGGCCTTTCCATGAGAGCTGTATAACTGACTGATGCCTATGTATTTACCTTACTGATGCCATGTGATAACATACTGATGCCTATGTGATAACTTATTGATGCCTATGTGATAACTTACTGATGCCTATGTGATAACTTACTGATGCCTATGTGAGCCCCATCTTCTGGAGGATATCCCCGCCTCAGTGTGTGTATACTACATAACGCCAAGGTCTTTACTCCATTTTCTCTGAAACATATATCAAAGTAAAGATAAGAGACAGTAGTTATCTTTCACTTTTAACAATAGCAAGAGTGCAGTAAATCACTCACCTGAACTCAACTTCAGGACTGTGATTGTGTGCGAGTGTGGTCAAATTACTCAAATACAAAAGACTGAAAAGACACTTAATCGAAGCAGGCAACACAAGTTCCCTGCCTGAAATTTAGGATATGCTAAAATGCTATTAACATTTAGAATGACGAATGAAATGCTGTTTATAAATACAAACAAATTTCATCAATATTGAGGATCATCAATTCTTGTAGTTTTTTGTCACGGTAATTTATCTATTAAGGTCATATCGCTGTATGCAGAATGGCCTATGTTCACTGTGGGCAAATGCAACTGAGCATGTAAAGAAAATTCCGACATCAAATCATCAAAACTGAATTGATTGAACCGTCTATTAGAATATAATAGCAACTGGGCTTCCTTCTTTAATAATGTTATTTGGTAAAACACATAGGGTGTGGTCAGGGCCTGATTTAGACTTTCAGTTTGGGCACCCATATGCGATGCAGAGCCTCGCAACGCATAGTGAAATAGGCTGTGGTGAGGGACTGCCAAAATCTATGGAAGCTGTTGGAGTATTAAATGTTTATATAAATACAGACTGACAACTTGATATTTAGCAACATTACTTGAATTACTATTGGTTTCAGCATGTTTTGAGAAGATATTTGTAAAAAAATAAACTGTATATTCAAAGTATTTGCCCAATTGGGCACCGAAATATGAAGCACCAAAACACATTATAACAAGTTCGAAAATGGCCTGAATCAGGCCCTGGAGGTAGAATAATAGGCATATGGTAGAAACTTACTTGGATAATTGTAGAACATTTCTATAGCAGCTGTATAGAGCACTCTCTGCTGCAGTGAGGTATTTCAGGTTAAACCTAGGACTCACAGTGTGTAGAACATATCGAGCTAACAGCATATATCCTTTTGTTATCTTTGCTTCACCAGTTCTGCAAGCTGACAATATACAAAAATAGTTAGTTTGAAAAAAATTTACATTGTTAACATGATAGATCATAGATATGATTTTTTTCCAGTAGTAAAATTGGTGGGAACACAGCAATTTTGTGGGGCCTGAAACCCAAGTGGCAGGTTCATGGACACTTTGCAACAATTGTTAGACATAATGTGAGGTTATTAGCTGATGAAAGCATTTAGTTATTGGGTCAATCCAGTATGTCATGACATGCTGTAATATTAGGTCAATTAGACCTTTCCAACTGTGACATATGTTCTACATGGGAATGGCTAGTGAACACCATCAACATTCAATCACTACTCAACATTTGTCTGAACTTATGATCAGTGGTGGATATAGGGTAGCTGTATAGCCATTGTACCGATCATTTTGGATGGGAGTAATAAAACCTTAATATACTACAACTTTAACCATACATGTATCTGATGTGGGTCTGCCTCTTTCCCTCTCTCCATCCGCGGGATAACGGAAATATCACAAAAAGGGGGGGGGGGGGAAGGAGCCCTTTTGTGATATTTCCGTTATTCCGCGGATTAAAGATGTAAAACATACCACACTATATCTTTGGTCAATGCAAACAAATAAAAACGGCAGGTTGCATCAATGATGTCACTGTGATGTCATTTTTAATTTTACTATGATTCTCTGCTGGCAGGTCATTCAATTAGGCTTAAAACGAACTCGATATCATAAGTCACTGAATTTTACATCATTCCTGAGCACTAGAGAAAAGTTCATAAGGGGGGACGGAATCCAACCACTGGACAGGTAGGGTTAAATTGAATTTTCACCTTTAACATTTGTCTTTATTTCTTCGGCCAGCTGTTTGCCAGCTTTCTGAAATATTTTCTCTGTGAGTTCATTTTTGTCATTCAGGGCTTCATTCGTGGAGTTGACGATGCCTTGGACATTCAATAAGGTCGGGTCACCTTCCCTGCAAAATAATTAACCCCTTGCTCATAAAGAAATAAATCAATAATATGATAGACAATGATAGAGATGTTAATAGTCATACCAAAGGGTTCAGACCGAATCACACGCAACAAAAATAATATAAAAGCGGATACAAGATTTAATCTCCTGGGGCATCCCCCCCCCCCACCCCCCCAATTCAGCATTTTTATGCTTGATTTTTATGCTTGATTTTTATGCTTGATTTCCTGCATTTTAGCATATTTTTAAGGCTAAATTGGGGTTTGATATGTTACATAATTTATGTCATTTGAAAAGGAATGCCCCTAAAAAAAATCTACACACACCATGGATACTGACGGGCCTGTAACCTTTAAACTAGCTAGAATGCATTGGTCACTACCTGGCCATTATTAATGATGTGGCATAATTGCACAGTATAAACTGAATGTGTCTTGTTTATCACAGGAGATACATGAACTGATGCTGGGATTCAAACATCCAGCCTATGAAATGTATACATGTAATTAGTCTAACCCATCTCACCTTTAAGTTTTGTGTGGAGAGACTGTGCAAAAGTGTAGTGGTGTAGACAGTTTGACAAGTGTCCGCGACACCTAGCTATAATGTTACAAACCTCTAGTTCATATGCTTCTGGTACTAAATTACATATTCTACAATGTCTGCATGTTTCAAGTCACAAAATATTTCAATTTTCAAAGATTTTTTGAAGTCACAGTGGCCTTGACCTTTGATCTCAATTTTGGTATGTGAGACACCATCTCCCCCTAATGTATCTAATCACAAAAATATAATATATCCAATTTGGCAGAACTACACTGACAGAAGAAGAAAATTTGTATTAATATTTCCATTGTTGGTGCTATGACACTTGCAAAATGGTTATTAATGACATATTCTAGAAAAATAAGAAATAAAACACAACCATTATATGCCTATATACATGATATAAAATAATGGAGTATGCTTGAATTTGGAACAAGAATTCAATCTCTCGCGTGACACAAATTCCAAAAGTTTGGCATGATACAAATGCTCACACAGTATATTCTTTTGACATGCAAAGAAGACTTGATGGTGCCACATGGGAATTTCAGCCATTGAATACCACATGATGATTCCCACAGCCACAAGGGGAATTAGGGGCCTACTACAGAGAGAATCAGCATCAACAAATCAACAACAAGGCTTTTTTACATGTTAATCACACTGGATATATGAAATTTCACAAAAATCTTCATTGCTTTAATATAGTATGAAGATTTGTACCATAACCAAACTTGATGAGGTGGATGTGTTTTAGAATGAGTTCAACTACTTCCTATTCCATTATACTATGTAGGGTACATGTATACTAGAAACAAGAAGAAATTATTCACTGCCTTTATTGATCTCAGGAAGGCCTTTGATTCCATATGGCATGATGCACTATTCTTCAAGCTGAAAAAGGCTGGAATAGGTGGTAATTGGTTGCAGGTGGTCAGTAAAATGTATAGTTTAGGCCAAGCCGGAGTTAAAGCCGGTTGTGGAGTTAGTAAATTATTCCCAGTTACCCGAGGGGTTCATCAAGGGAGTGTCCTTAGCCCCACTCTCTTTAATTTATTCATAAATGATCTCTTGGTGAATCTTAGTACACCAAAATCTCCAGTTCTATGGGACGAGCAAGTGCCCGGATTGGCATATGCTGATGATTTAGTATTATTGTCGACTGATAAGCATGATCTACAACGTAAACTAGACATACTCAATGATTATGTTCAACGTTGGCATTTATCAATCAATGTTGACAAGTCTAATGCGGTTGTATTTGGCCAGAATCAATGCTCCAGAGATGTTTACAATATTGGGGGTGTGCCATTGAAATGTGTAGCCAGTTATAAATACTTAGGTATTACTTTCCAGGGTAATGGAAACTTTAACAAGGCAGTATCCAACCTTACCTTAAAAGGTAAAAGGGCTTTATTCTCTTTGCGCAATTCGATCGACTCCTTTAACTTAAATGTGAACAGTTGCTGCGGACTGTTTGACTCGTTAATTAAACCTATTATACTGTTTGGCTCTGAGGTTTGGGCGGGATACTGCTTTGGTAATGGAGACATCCATTCAATGCTTTTTAAAAGCACAGAGGTGGAAAATGTACATCTTAGATTCTGTAAACAGTTACTTGGAGTTGGTTCAAAAGCTGTCAACTTGGCCGTTCTTGGAGAATTTGGTAGATTTCCTTTAGTACTCCATTCCATCACCAACTGCATTAATTATCTGTTTCACATATTTAACTCTGACCCTTCATCATTATTATATAAAGCATACTTGGAACAAGCAGAGGAAAGTAGATCTGGCACTACCAACAATTGGGTCCAGTTCATTAAAAAAACCCTGATATCTCTCAAAAGCTATCACATCTGGGAAAATCAAGGCTGTAAATATCCGAAAGCTGCAGTCAGGTTTATTCTCAAGGAATTGCAGAAGGTATATAAAATGGATTGGAAAAATAATATTGAAAATATGAGTAAGCTTGATAGTTACAGAACCTTCAAAAGCAACTTTGAACAATCATCTACTATATTAAATATCCGTAATAAATCTTTGAGATCTGCTTTAGTTAAACTGCGCGTAAGCGCACATCCGCTGCAGATCGAGAGGGGTAGATACTTAAGACCTAAACCACCCAGATGTGACAGACTTTGTACACATTGTAATATGGTAGAATCCGAGCTACACTTTTTACTTGAGTGTAGGCGTCACCTTGATAGAAGAATGGTTTTATTTTCCAAGTTACAGAATGTATCCCCAGGTATACAATCTATGAGCAATGATGCCATGTTTATATATCTAATGCGATCGAAGAATCCAGTTATTGTCCAAGCTCTAGCAGTGTATACAGCGGAGTGCTTCTCTACTTATACTGATCGCATTGTCAACCAACGTTAACTGACGAGTAATACTCATTTGGTTTATAATATACCCTTCTTGTCACTGACTTGAGTCTTAATGTACAGGTATCATCAGTGCAGAGCTCTTGAATACATTTGCTCGTTATCAGGGAGTAGCATCTGTTTCTCTATAATATACTATACATCACAGTACATCTGTATCTGTCATTACATACTAGACAGGTTAATATTTCATATAGATTTGTATATACGGACTTTGCTGTTACTACTACTGTTATGTTTTTGTCTTGTGTGTAATTGCCTTTGGCCCTCTGTGGCATATCTGTGCAAATAAATGATTCTGATTCTGATTCTGTGTATTTTATTTCTTTATTGTTCTAGAATATGTGAATAACAAACAATCTAATTTGACGAATGCCTTAGAGAGAGACTGATTTATTGTACCATTATGGACTTTGTGTGAGAATTAGTGCTCACATGATCCTTGACCATAGAGCCAGTCCTGTAGACTTGGTCCTCTAAATGAGAAATTGCAGAAAACTAAAAATTATACACCCAAGGGCAATCAGTTGTTAGCTGGTGAGCTGAAAAATTGCTAGTCAACTGTTCAGTGAGATGTAAAGACCTAACAGCCAACATGATCATGCATGGCAGCATGGCGATATAATCATCAAGGAGGATTATATCTACACAACAACACCAGTCAGTTTGTGGAAGTGTGATTAGAATCATCAGGGCAGTGACTGCAACTGATGTAGTACTCCCCTTGAATCTAATATCCTGGATATACCAGTATAGTATTCAACAGCTAGTTACAGAGTATTCAACCTCTCTAAAATGAGAGCAAAAATTGTTGTTTTTTCCCGATAAAGTCAAGAATAAATTGAACTACTAAGAGACATCCATCATAGGTGACCATGAACATCCACACCACACGGATGGTACTATCAAAACAAATTGTACTCTTATTTGCATAATAATAGACAACATGTTTGTTCTCCACTAAAACTTAAGATTATGCACGCTTTCATTGGAAAATCATGGTTACAACATATAACAAGTCTCCGGGAGATTTCGGGATGTACTGTGTTATGATGAATAAATAAACAGCCCTTTTTTACCTCCAATTTAGAGAGGTAGTTCTCTCTAACCTGTTCAGTCTGTCATATAGGCACTCGATCGTGAGCAGGTGTCATAGGTAGCAGACCTGCGTCATATTCTGACAGAATAGGCATGTACCAGACATTAAAATATGCTTGAATTTGAACAAGAGTTTCAATAACAAGGTTCAATGTACAACAGAGCAGCTACCATTAGCATGTGAGAAAACGCTTCAGGAGTGAAAAGTTGAATGGTTCAAGGGAGTTAACTTTACACCAATATCTCTGAAGCATGGTCTTTTGTGCTGATGGCGGCTAGTGAATGTATTATAAACAATAACCCAGTTTATTCCTTCTTTCTCTTACCAAAGTGCTAATTTAGCATTTAGATCATTTCTCCATGGAAATGGACTTTGTCTAGATTTCTCCTCTTCGGTCTTCTCTTTGTACTCAGGAAGCTGTGTGAAATTCCAGCGAGTCAGCTGATCGACATCGATAATCTCGGAACGTGCACCAAGTGGATCAGAAGGGTCTGATGGCGGATTCATCTTTCAGTTCTTCAGTAAGTTCACTAAAATCACTCTGATGGACTGAACAGTACCCAACGACGGCACTGCTTGGAAAGAATACCCCAGATATGTTTGTTGTTTTTGCTTGGCCTATAATTATAATTTCATCTGAATTGACAACCCTTTTATACTGTGGATCTTACTACCATAGTTTACAAATTACATTCAGGAACCCAGAGAATGTGAATAGACAAAATAGGATATTATTGGACGTTCAGCAATCGCCAAACTAGGCCTAAATCAGTTGCAGTTGTTGTTGTTGTTGTCACCTGTTCACCAAAAACAGGAGTGAGCTAGTGAACAGCTGAGCGATAACTTTCAGCGTCCGAAGGTACCCACTTAAAATTTTAACGCTAATGTGGCAACAACATTCGTACACGAAAACCAATAGATCAAAGTATTCAGAGATACCGAAATACACTTCAAATGTCGTTCTTCTTGCGGCTTTTGTACCCTCCGCATGACTTTACTCGGCCACCATTTTGAATGTCACATGACCATCGCAGAGCAATACTATCACGTGACAAGAAAGCTCCATGCTGGGACTTTGATATTAGCCATTGCAGCAATTTAACCGTGTAATAAATAAAACTTGAATATAACAAACCTTTGAATAGAATAACGCTTTGTTCGTACAGATTCTTTTAAGAAAAACAAGAACGATATGGGAGTTTTCTCCTGGGAAGTTATCATTTGAGTGTGCATCATTGCGGCCCCATTTTTGCATACCAAAAATATAGCAACGTCGTTTATTCAACATTTTCATGTAGCAATAGCCAGAAATTACTTCACTCACAACATTTAACCATCTGCAATATCACTTCAGACTGTTAGAGCATAAACATTACGCGTACCGGGGGGTACTCTGTTAATAAACATTACTCTGTTACATTGTAGTTGGGATGGACCAGGCCTATCCGTCGTATTTGATCACAGAATTGTAGTCAGCATTATTTTTTGGTAACGTTATAGTCAGAATAAACAAATTTGTCCATTCCCAAATCCGAACCCGTGGAACCGGTTTTCCCTGCCCAGTCCGAGGCTAGCGCAGGCCTGGTGAGTATTAGATCCCGGTTCAGGCCCATAAATAATGTTTTATAACTTGGTTTAAATATTTGAATAACGTAACGGGGAGCTTTCAGAATTGTGAATATTTAGAGAAGAGCCTAAAATTTTCACAAAAAAAAAGAAGAAAAAGAAAAAAACTACTATGTACAAGTGCTACCAGAATTATGAGAAAATATCTGGCACGTGTATTTCTTTTTCTTTTTTTAATTTGCTTTTTAACTTTTCTCCTTTGTATATTTTGTGATATATGGAGCGAATTCTAATTTTTCCATGTCGATTCATTTTGCCTGTGACCAACCAAAACAATAGGCTCTCTCCGTGGCCGGCCGGCTCAGGGACGGGAAGCACTTCAGTAGTAGAGAAAGCGTAAAACCACGCCGGTTGACCATGAACACTGAGTGCACTTTCCCTGGTTTTTCTCTCCAAGGGTCATTGAGTGCAATATCCGAGAGTTCAACCGACGCCCCAACCTTCAAACAGGGTTATCTCCTCTTATGCTAGTCGATCGACTCTGCCCTCATTCACTTTACATACAGCCCTGTACCAAACATCATTTCACAAAACCTGAATCTTACCAGCCAAAGAAGCCTTATCAGCTTACTAAATACTGAGATATTTAATTTTGCAGATGTGAATGTGCGTTAGCATTAATTGATTCCGAAAAACGAAAACATTGCTGATTTGTTTTCAATCAAACGATCGTTAGCGTTGATGTAGTGTAGTTGTTGTTGTAAAGAGATGAACAGTTGTTTAATTACCGGTAGTCGCCGATTGTTTGCTTTCTTATGTCTGCCGAATCCCTCAAATGCGCCGATTAATTCTGGTTAAATCAAGTTGTTGCGACACAGAGCAGTTCGGATAATCTCGCACTCTTAATCTCCGTCAAAGTACGTGGCTTGGTGAAGACCCACTGCGCGGAGAATGCCAGGGCGTGTTTTCGCCCTGAAAAAGTCAATGAGGGCAGGGTCGATCGATTGGCAGAAGGGGAGATAACATGTTTGGAGGTTGCCGACGCCCCAGTCACTTAAGTGACCCCCAGACTTCACTTCTCGTCACGTAGTCGAGACCAAGCTGTATTCCTCCACGGTGATGCGGTCACTACCTCCACAGACAAAAACGAAGTTCCATCGCTCGGTCCCAATCAGAGAACTAGAGAATTCAGCCAGCCAGAAAAATATCCGTGTTGGTCGTAGGACAGAAACATCACATGGAGGAGGTGGCGGAGGAGATGCGACGTGGAGGAGGCGGAGAAGCAGGAAGTAGATGAGGATGACCTGTGAGGAGGAGGAGGAGAGTTGGAGGAGGAGGGGTGGAGTTTGGTTTAATTAATGTCACACTCAAAGTGACATATGGTGACAGCCAGTTTTAGAAGTGGAGGAAGTCGGAGTGCCCGGAGAGAACCACCCTCCGTCGCCAAGTACCTGCCAAAAGGAAGAGGAGGAGGAGGACGGATAGAAGGAGTAGCGCGGAGGAGACAGAGGAGGAGGACTGAGGAGTGAGGAGGATTCATCATGGTTGCATTCCACTTTCAGATGTGAATGCGCAGCTCAACTCCGCTCCCCACGCTACTCTAGGGTGAAATCCTTATCATTTTCGGACTTTACACCGAAAAATGGGATCAGTCCCGTGGAGTGGGCTTAGGTGGGCCGTACAGGGTCTCCTATTGAAGTCCCCGGGGAGTAGACGACTTGGATGGCTTACACTGGAATTGGCGCTATGTCGAGGAGTAGTAGTGAAAGCAGGCATTTTGGGGGTGTACTGATTCGTGTTTGGGTGAGATAGAGCCCATTCGTGCATGGTTCAAATATAGCGTGAGGGTGTCGGCTCGAAGCTCGAAGCTGACATGGTGCGTATGCACAGTCAAGGAGTATTATCGAAGGCGGACAGTTTTGTTGTGTGAAAGGAAGTGTTTGGGCGATCTATGGGCCATCCTTGCTCTAAATGGGTCGTGGAGGGCCCCATCTTGAAGCCATCGGTGCATGAACTACATTTGGAGTGGTTGGGATGGAAAGTGAAGTAATGGCGCGCATGCACAGTCAAGGAGCAAAAGCGAACAAATTTGGGGTGCGCACTGGCGTGTTTGAGCGATCTATGGACCATTTTTGGATCGATGGGCCATGAAAGGTGTCATTGAAGCTCTCGGCAAGTAGACTAAGACTTGCATGGTTTTTATTCCCTTATATGCGTTGTAATTTATTGGAAGTTAGGAAGTAGGACAGTATTAGCGAAAGAGGGCATTTTGGGGATGCGCAGGCCCGGGACGTGCTTGTGGGTGGAGGCGAGTCATCTTTGGTTCAAATGGGCCTTGTGGGGGTACCATAATGAAGCTTTCATGGGATAGAGTTGAAGTAATATAGAAAGATGACAGTCTCGGAAATGCGCAGGGTGGGGTTTGGGGTAGGGGCGAGCCATCTATGGTCCAAATGGGCCGTGTGCTTTCACATTTTGACCCTGTGCTGGGGTAGAATCCGACTGGGGTGCTTTATGTTGGAAGTGCCATTCTTCTGCGCATATGCATTCCGAAAGTAGTAGAAAAAGGACAGTTTCGGAAGAGCGCAGGGGGTGCATTTTGGGTATTGGGTGGACCATATGTGGTCTAAATGGGCCGTGTGGGTTCTCATTTTGAAGCACTCGTGGTATAAACTCAAACCGGAGTGATGAGTTTGTACGAGCACGTCATAATGCGCATGCACTGTCGAGGCGTGGTCTCGAAAGCGGGCAGTTTAGGGGTGTCCAGGGGAGTATTTTGGCGAGATAGGGGTCCGAATATGCAGTCGGGTGTCATCTTGAAGCGCTTGGCGTTGTTTGAACCGAAAGTGACGTTATCGGTGACGTCATCAGTAGTGGGATAAGCACAAAGATAGGGCATTTACACATGGGCAGGCCTTGTTTGGGCGATATAGGGTATATCTCATCTAAAGATTGCGCGGAGGATGTCATCTTAAAGCTCTTAGCGTGTAGACTACGACTGGGGAGGTTTGGACTGGAAGTGATGTCATTTGTGGCGTCGAGAGTAGTAGAGAATGCGCAAATACGATCGAGTTAGGAACGCACATGGGACTAAGCGACTACATGCACCTTAATTCACTAACCCATAGAAGTGGACACGTGGACCTTGGAGTACACCATGGAGTTGGGCACATGATCGTCATAGGTCGGGGATATACGAATGAGTTACGACATACTTTAGGTCATATTGAAGTTCCAGATGGAACGTCAAGGAAGACAACTTATTGTCGACAACTGCTTTCCTAGGAATAGAGAATCTGGCACCGAACCCATACGCAGTGAAACTGGTTTAGACCTGTTTGAAAGGGTTCGAATCAGTTTGACGGTGAATTAGTGGACCCACCGCCATAGGGAAAGATGGCATTTTAGGGGTACTCAGGGCATGTTTGGGGATGGATGCGCTATCCTGACTCTAAATAACCCGTGCGGGTGGGTGTGAGAACACTATGCACAATATGGTGTAGTGTGCAGTGCACGATGGGTCTATATAGCCTGGCAGAGTTACCACCCCCTGGGTACAGCACATCACACTCAACCTTGGATGGCCGCGTTGTGTGTGCTTGCAATTCTCGTATGTTATTGTCCATGTATCAGACGCATCCTCGGCCGTGTTCGCTCTTGTCCAATCAGAAGCTGCCCTTTGAGGAACGACCCCTGTGTTGAGTCAATCTCGTGGCCGAACATCGTCCATGTTCGCTCATGTGCGTGTTCAGTGGCCATCCATTCACTCTGGTTCATCTCTGAGCGTCCAGGATACTGTATCGGGAACATATCATGGAACATCTGTTTTCGCATTTACCAGAGCCTCTGTGGGCAGTAACCTCATATCCTGTTTCAAGTGACGCTTGGTCTTCAAGGCGGACCTATGCGTGGGATCGCCCTTCATTTCAAGCGGCAGCAGGCTATCCTGTTCATAGATGCCATGGCTTTTTTCCTGATATAGTGGCGCATTTGGATGTAATCCTGTTGCAACTTATCCTGTCCGGCATTCTCGTTTGCCACAGCGTGACCTTTGGCACTTGATGAGAGTGATGTCATCGCCGGAAGTAACATCATCTCCGGAAAAGTTGTTCCCTTTACATTACGACCCCAAATATGCCGCAAATAATATGTATTTCCCCGGGCCGACGACGGCCATTTGCCCATCTCCATGGCGCACTATAGGGTCCACATGCCTACATTAAGGGTGGTGAATTAACGTGCAGGTAGCTGCTTAGTCCCATGCGTATTCCTAATCCGACCGTATTTGCGCATTTTGCACTACTCCTGACGTCACAAATGACATCAGGATTGACAATTTAGCCTTCTCTCTCTCCTCAATTATAAGCTAATTTGCCCTTTTGTATACTACTTTCGTGATTTTTTTTTAAATTTCAAGATTGTGCAAATATTTATCGGGTAACGGAGCATTGTGTGATTTTGGGGATGCGCAGGCCCGGGACGTGCTTGCGGGTGGAGGCGAGTCATCTTTGGTTCAAATGGGCCTTGTGGGGGTACCATAATGAAACTTTCATGGGATAGAGTTAGACTGCTGTGGTTTATATTGGAAGTCACGTCAATCTGCGTGATTTTTTTTTCAATTTCAAGATTGTGCAAATATTTATCGGGTAACGGAGCATTGTGTGATTTAAAATAGAGCATTCCGAGTTTCTTCTTGAATTATCGTTAAGCAAATCCCAACAATACAATCATAACGGCATGTATCTTTCATTTATGGCAAATTCTATAGAATGATTTCTGCAAATCATTTGCAGCTTCTGTGGTGGCAGTCGATCTATCCGTCACTTTGAAACTTGTCTCGTGTTAATCAGTAATTGGTTAATTAGGTTAAGGTCAGTTTAATCGAGGAGGCAGAAATACATGTCTTCTACCTCCATGGTTCAATTTAGAGCCAATCATTGTTTTACTATTATGGCGTTACTTCATTATTTAATTTGTAGTATGATATCATTCCTGATAATAGTTGGCTGTCATAGTTTTCAGAAACTTTCCTGGTGTATTGTAGGTCTTGTTGCATTTTCTTGTTCAGTAAACACTATACAGTACATGCGAATCACGTCCTGGATCAGCTGTATCCTATGTTTATGTATACTATGATTGTCTTTTTGAATTTGGTGCTAATACTGTTATATGGAATATGGAATAGGTCTTTGGATTATGGACGCGGATATTCTCTAATGGACGACGGCTGAATTATGAATGACGGACCAGACGCTTGTAATTTGAATTCCAAATAATCCTTTGTATTGCCAGACATATTGTTACCCTGGGATATTATAAGATTAAACTTACATATTCTATAAACTAGCCCTGGGTAACAGCAGACGTGTTATTCAATTGAACCTTGAATTCATGAATACACCATATACTGTGATTACCGGTAATTGAAGAGCTTGCAATTTATTCAGTCCCCATATTTTATTATATATAAATTTTAACAATTTAGATCTCCTGCTCGTTCGTTTTATTTAAATAATTTGGTAACATTAGTTTGAAAAGGTAATTTTTCGAATTTGTTGAACTTTCATAAAAAAAATCATTACTTTTTTCAGTTGGACAGACCACTGGGCATATTGCCGTACGCCCACGCATAAAGATCATTCTAAAACGTGAGAATTTGTTTTCAAACTTCCAAAGAATTGCATGCATACATCTGACCCACAAGAATTCATTTTAATAACTTATTGGGAGATTTAAATGTAATTCTTTTATTGTGATCGGGAAAATATGGATATCACCCCAGTTTGAGATTTCATCTATGGGTTCGAGGTTTTGTCCCGGAAACTTCATTTAGACTCACTTCGCGTCAACCTTTTCTTTCGGATATTCAGATGTAGTTAGCCTTCTATGATATTTGTATGTGTCAGCGGGCGTTTGCGGACGCTAGCGGGCGTCAGCGGGCACCCGTACACCGGCTAGCGTCCGCAAACGCCCGCTGGCTTATCAACCATGCATAGCGAAAGTTCTTCCTATCGGTGTATAGATGGCGCTGCGACAATCATTCGTAAATACATCCCTACTAGATAGACTAGCTCACTTCACCTTTGCCGTTCAGTTCAACATGTCTTATTCTTGCTCTGATTGTAACCGATCGTTCACCAGATACCATGATATGATTAGACATCGGAAGAATATCCATGGGTACGAAGACACCGATGAGGTCTCTAATGTAGACAGTGAGAGTCTACACGATGATACGGATACTGAGAGCTCATCCTCTGGCGATGTCAGTGATGAAAACTCATTCTCTGACGCGAACAGCATTAGCTTATCTCAGAAAAGCGAAAGTTTGGGTGATTCAGACACGGACGATGGGGAGCCGTCATTTTGGGATCGCATTGTTGACAAGGCTATTGACACACACGCCGCTGCTATCCAGGCAGTTGGACAGACCTTACAAAAGGCGTATATCAACATGCAGCCCCGAATCATAAAATCTGCAATGGCTCTGTATGAAAACTATACCTTGATTCCTCTTGAAACAAAAAGAGAGATCCTAACCACAGGGCCATCATGAACGCCAACAGCTACTTAGAAGAGGTTATTGGGTAATCTCCCAGAGAGGCCCTAAAAATGGCATGAAGATGCGGAAACAACTGTTCCAGGTCATGTTGCCCTCGGACTTAGTGTAGTGAGTCTGATGAAGAAAGAGGGCTCATTCTTACTGAATAATAATAAGAAAGAAAGAAACCCGGTGATTTACGAAGCTTCTTGTCAAATGCTGAAATAAAGAAATAAAGCCAAAAGATGTGGGAGATGACCGAAGAATGCATGAACAACAGCAAGAGCGCGATTAACACTGATATCACTCCAATTTTATCCAACGCGGTTCTCCAGCTTGGGTACGACGTAACATTGGAGACATTAAAATATATGAAAACTTGTGAACGTGTTGACCTCTCTCTCTTTCTTTCTGATGTCAACAAGTGTTGAGACGGGCGTTTGTGGGCTCCATCGGGCGTTTGCGGACGCTAGCGGGCCCAAGCGAGCGTTAACCTCCATACAATTGAAAATATAGTAGGATATTTACAAGATTTAATATAGGATTATTAACTTATTACGCTATTAATAATACGATGGTTAATATAGTTAGGTATGATTGATGATCCGTCTGTTCACCGTAATAGATGATGAAGTGCTTCAATTGCTCCATCTTTTTTACCTACGACAATGTTCCGTTGTCCGAGTACATCTGCCATACTAGCTTCCGATTGGCTGATCCGAAACTTGTTCACTTCGTTCTACACTCTCATTAGTTAGTTCGAAACTTATGCATTGGTAACTGGTACAATGGTCTATCTGAACCTTTTCTTCCGGATATTCAGATGAAATTAGCCTTCTATGATATTTTTATGTGCCTTTAATTCATTTGAAGTTCCTCTGTGGATACCATTCCAGATTATCACAGCATTTATGAGGAAACCTTAACCTAAATATACCGCCCCTGGGTTGAACATGTGACAGTGTCTTTCGATTATTAACACGGGAATTCTTTAGTGGACGACGGCTGAATATTGAATGTTGAATATGATGCCTATAGAGTGAACAAAAGACTCAAACCTTGAACATAGCTCCAAAGTAGTCCTCTGCTAAAAGAAATTCAACATAGAAAGTTGCTTGCACGATTTTAAAATACTTGCTTGGCTTTAAAATAGTCGCACAATCTTGAAACGCACGTAACACAGACAATGTGTAAGAGCATGTCAGTTTAATTCCCCCATCAGATTTTATGCAATCTTTTGCAATGCAGCTTTTATTTGAATTGATTATGTAGGGCTAGGAAAAAAAGAAAAACAATTGAACTTTATTATATAATACAAGGTTATTTTACGGATGACAACTTTTAATGCTCTTGGGCTGACATTTCGTTAAGGCAGTGGAGGACGTTCATTTTTGGAGGTTGAATGTTTTGTTTTTTTTACATTTCAGCAGAGAAGATGATCCATGGAAAAAACGGGGGTCACCATATTCGTTAACGAGAGATCCTGAAGGATCTTGGCGCCCGCCTTTGTCTGATAATTGTAAGCTAATGACAAGAGGATCTTTTTGTCCATTGTTACTAAGAACAAACGATTGATTTGTAATTTTGTTTACAGAATTTCGAATCTGAGCGAAAAAGGGACACTGGAAAACACCAAGATATCATCTTTCTAAGTTTCAGGAGTTTCAAGATTTCTAGAAACAGTACTTATGTCGGTTGTTATAGTACAAGAGAAATGAGCAAAGTTAGTCTGAAAGTGAATGTACATGCACGGAAGATCCTTCGTCTTCGTTTTGTAGTATTTTCTTTTTTGCACGTGTCACCATTGGGTACTGGAAGCGAAGACAAATCTCTTTGACACTTTGGCATGAGCTATGAAACATACTTAAGATTTTATATTAATTAGGAACGAATGCTAATTCTGTTCTGTTAACTGGGCTAGTTTGAGATATCTCTATTAAGATACCATGCTCGAAAATAGTAAGATGGTACAATACTTAATACTGAAGGGATCCGGTCCGCGCAGTAATGTTGAAAATTCGAAAGTGTCTGAATCCTGAATATCTCCCTTGGATCGAAACATACAGTAGTCCACAGTTGTCGATTTGTGACGTTGTGTCACAAGAGTGACGTCCTTTCATGTAGCCGACCCGCCGGCAGACGAAACGGTGGGGCAGTTCACTTGCATCTGCATGGACTAAAGGAAACTAATAAAATTTGAAGAAATAAATTTTAATTCCGAATTATTTGAACTCCTTGATATGGAAGGTGAACGTATGGAGTCAATTTTTAGAATATGCCCCACCGTTTCATCCGCTGACTCTGTGATGCAACGTCACAACTCGGGAATACCGTATTAATTTGAAGCGTAACTTGGATTTTCGAATCGGACCAAAAAAGGTATCTTGCACAACTAGGCCCCATGTGGAACCTGTGTACCAAATTTAAGAAAGATCCATGAAATATTTCCTGAGAATTCACAATAACAATGTTTCGAGGGGAAATTCAAGATGGCCACCTGGCGGCCATATTGGATTTTCGAATCGGACCAAAAAAGGTATCTGGTACAACTGGGCCACAAGGGGAACCTGTGTACCAAATTTGAGAAAGATCCCTGGAGTACTTCCTGAGAAATCACGATATGGGGAAATCCAAGATGGCCGCCTGGTGCCATATTGGATTTTCGAATCGGACCAGAAAAGGTATCTTGCACAACTAGATGGCAAGGGGAACCTGTGTACCAAATTTGACAAATATCCATGCAGTAGTTCCTGAGAAATCGCAATAACAAAGTTTCATGGGGAAATCCAAGATGGCCGCCTGATGGATATATTGGATTTTGGAATCGGACCAGAAAAGGTATCTTGCACAACTGAACCACAAGGGGAACCTGTGTACCAAATTTGAGGAAGATCCATGCAGTAGTTCTTGAGAAATCGCGATAACAAAGTTTCATGGGAAAATCCGAGATGGGCGCCTGGTGGCCATATTGGATTTTCGAATCGCACCAGAAAAGGTATCTTGCACAACTAGACTCCAAGGGAACCTGTGTACCAAATTTGAGAAAGATCCATGCAGTAGTTCCTAAGAAATCGCGATAACAAGGTTTCATGGGGGAATCCAAGATGGCCGTCTGTGGCCATATTGGATTTTCGAATCGGACCAGAAAAGGTATCTCGCACAACTAGACCCCAAGGGAAACCTGTGTACCAAATTTGAGAAAGATCCATGCAGTACTTCCTGAGAAATGATAACAATATTTCATGGGGAAATCCAAGATGGCTGCCTGGTGGCCATATTGGATTTTCGAATCGGACCAGAAAAGTTATCTTGCACAACTAGACCCCGAGGGGAACCTGTGTACCACATTTGAGAAAAATCCATGCAGTAGTTCCTGAGAAATCGCGATAACAAGGTTTCATGGGGAAATCCAAGATGGCTGCCTGGTGGCCATATTGAATTTTCGAATCGGACCAGAAAAGGTATCTTGCACAACTAGACCTTAAGGGGAACCTGTGTACCAAATTTGAGAAAGATCCATGCAGTACTTCCTGAGAAATGACGATAACAATATTTCATGGGGAAATCCAAGATGGCTGCCTGGTGGCCATATTGGATTTTCGAATCGGACCAGTAAAGTTATCTTGCACAACTAGACCCCGAGGGGGACCTGTGTACCAAATTTGAGAAAAATCCATGCAGTAGTTCCTGAGAAATCGCGATAACAAGGTTTCATGGGGAAATCCAAGATGGCTGCCTGGTGGCCATATTGGATTTTCGAATCGGACCAAAAAAGGTATCTTGCACAACTAGACCCCAAGGGGAACCTGTGTACCAAATTTGAGAAAGATCCATAAAGCAGTTTCCGAGAAATCGCGATAACAAGAATTGTTTACGGACGGACGACGGACCACGGACGAAAAGTGATTTGAACAGCCCACCATCTGGTGATGGTGGGCTAAAACGAGAGATCCTGAAGGATCTTGGCGCCCACCATTGTCCGATAATTGTAAGCTAATGACTAGAGGAACTTTTTGTCCATTGTTACTAAGAACAAACGATTGATTTGTAATTTTGTTTACAGAATTTCGAATCTGAGCGAAAAAGATTGAAAAAGGCCACTGAAAAACACCAAGATATAATCTAAGTTTCAGGAGTTTCAAGATTTCTAGAAACTGTACTTATGTCGGTTGTTATAATACAAGAGAAATGAGCAAAGTTAGTCTGAAAGTGAATGTACATGTACGGAGGATCCTTCGCCTTTGTTTTGTAGTATTTTTTTTTATTTATTTTTTTGCACGTGTCATCATTGGGTACTGGAAGCGAAGACCAATCTCTTTGACACTTTGGCATGAGCTATGAAACATACTTAAGATTTTATAATCAGGAACGAATGCTAATTCTGTTCTGTTTATTGGGCTATTTTGAGATATCTCTTTTAAGATACCATGCTCGAAAATAGTAAGATGGTACAATACTTAATACTGAAGGGATCCGGTCTGTGCAGTAATGGGTATCTTGCACAACTAGACCCCAAGGGGAACCTGTGTACCAAATTTTAGAAAGATCCATACAGTAGTTCCTGAGAAATCGCGATAACAAGGTTTCGTGGAGAAATCCAAGATGGCTGCCTTGTGGCCATATTGGATTTTCGATTCGGACCGAAAAATGTATCTTGCACAAGTAGACCCTAAGGGGAACCTGTGTACCAAATTTGAGAAAGATCCATGCAGTAGTTCCTGCGAAATCGTGATAAGGTTTCATGGGGAAATCCAAGATGGCTGCCTGGTGGCCATATTGGTTTTTCGAATCGGACCGAAAAAGGTATCTTGCACAACTAGACCCTAAGGGGAACCTGTGTACCAAATTTGAGAAAAATCCATAGAGTACTTCCTGAGAAATGACGATAAAGTTTCATGGGGAAATCCAAGATGGCTGCCTGGTGGCCATATTGGATTTTCGAATCGGACCATGAAAGGTATCTTGCACAACTAGATCCCAAGGGGAACCTGTGTACCAAATTTAAGAAAGATCCATACATTACTTCCTGAGCAATGACGATAACGAAGTTTCATGGGGAAATCCAAGATGGCTGCCTGGTGGCCATATTGGATTTTCGAATCGGACCAGAAAATTTATCTTGCACAACCAGACCCCAAGGGGAACCTGTGTACCAAATTTGACCAAATTTGAGAAAGATCCATGCAGTAGTTCCTGAGAAATCGTGATAACAAGATTTCATGGAGAAATCCAAGATGGCTGCCTGGTGGCCATATTGGTTTTTCGAATCGGACCGAAAAAGGTATCTTGCACAACTAGACCCGAAGGGGAACCTGTGGACCAAATTTGAGAAAGATCCATGCAGCAGTTCCTGAGAAATCGCGATAACAAGGTTTCATGGGGAAATCCAAGATGGTTGCCTGGTGGCCATATTGGATTTTCGAATCGGACCAAAAAGGGTTCTTGCACAACTAGACCCCAAGGGGAACCTGTGTACCAAATTTGAGAAAGATTCATGCAGTAGTTCCTGAGAAATCATGATAACAAGGTTTCATGGGGAAATCCAAGATGGCTGCCTGGTGGCCATATTGGGTTTTCGAATCGGACCGAAAAGGGTATCCTGCACAACTAGACCCCAAGGGGAACCTGTGTACCAAATTTGAGAAAGATCCATCCAGTAGTTCCTGAGAAATCGCGATAACAATGTTTCATGGGGAAATCCAAAATGGCTGCCTGGTGGCCATATTGGATTTTCGAATCGGACCAGAAAAGGTATCTTGCACAACTAGACCCCAAGGGGAATCTGTGTACCAAATTTGAGAAAGATCCATGCAGTAGTTCCTGAGAAATTGCAATAACAAGGTTTCATAGGGAAATCCAAGATGGCTGCCTGGTGGCCATATTGGATTTTCGAATCAGACCAAAAATGGTATCTTGCACAACCAGACCCCAAGGGGAACCTGTGTACCAAATTTGAGAAAAATCCATGCAGTACTTCCTGAGAAATCGTGATAACAAGGTTTCATGGGGAAATCCAAGATGGCTGCCTGGTGGCCATATTGGTTTTTCGAATCGGACCGAATAAGGTATCTTGCACAACTAGTCCCCAATGGGAACCTGTGTACCAAATTTGAGAAAGATCCATGCAGTAGTTCCGGAGAAATCGTGATAACAAGGTTTCATGGGGAAATCCAAGATGGCTGCCTGGTGGCCATATTGGATTTTCGAATCGGACCAAAAAAGGTTTCTTGCACAGCTAGACCCCAAGGGGAACCTGTGTACCAAATTTGAGAAAGATCCATGCAGTAGTTCCTGAGAAATCGCGATAACAAGGTTTCATGGGGAATCCAAGATGGCTGCCTGGCGGCCATATTGGATTTTCGAATCAGACCAAAAAGGTTTCTTGCACAACTAGACCCCAAGGGGAACCTGTGTACCAAATTTGAGAAAGATCCATGCAGTACTTCCTGAGAAATCGCGATAACAAGAATTGTTTACGGACGGACAGACGGACGGACGGACGACGGACTGATGGACGGACTGACGGACGACGGACGACGGACAAAAAGTGATTTGAACAGCCCACCATCTGATGATGGTGGGCTAAAAATATGGCAGCCAAAAGCATATACACGTACCACTTAAAGCCGTAACACTGAATACATAGGAAAATTTGAATTTTTTCTTCTTGATGCTCAATAAATCAAAATTCCCCAATGTCAAAGTTTCCCCATTTTGCTATATAATACTAAACACATACAGTTCTTGTTGAATATGTAATAAAAACAGGGGGACATCAGGCTTTCTTAGAAAATATTAGCGGTATAAGAGATTCCAGTCCTATTTCCAGGAGGGGGTGGCGAATCAGGATGGGTGTATAGTAGGGAATACTATTGGAGATTCATTTATTAGCCATCTACAAGTTTCCTTTTTGTTGAAATGGACCGAGAGTGAATTTTGGGGGGATGTCAGAGGCATAATTTTCAACCTAGGGAGCACTTTGCACCATTCAACTGTTCAATCTAAAATGCCAACTTTTTGGTCAGTCCTATCACACTATCGAACCACCAGTAAAACACATAAATGGTTCTGCTGTGACTTCTGTTGATCTATATCCCATTTTGAGATGTCTGGGTTATTTTGTAAAATTGTTAGAAAAGTCAGCTTGTTTAGAAAAATTGGACAAATCACCATGTTGTAGCCACATAAGCGCACGATAATGAACTCCTCTACTCCCCTAAACAAAGAAGTTATCCATAGAATAGCCTTGTGTTATATATGCTGACTTCTATATGTCTGTCAAAGAAGGAACTTTCACTCGATCGGACCGAAAATGAACGAGATGAGTATTACAAACTGGCTAATCACATTCATCCTTTCAAAGATATTCTGTAGAGTTCCTGACTCAATGCAAATGTTTAATCATCATTTAAAAACGAAAAAAATACTGACGGATATACCGTTGCCGTGCTGGATATTACACGAGGTTCATTCCTTAGCTGAATTATCTCCCCTTTAATTGTGATCAACAGTTCCTAATGAATTCAGCTCTGTAAGAAATTTGGGTGGCTTGAACATGGCAAATTTAAAGAGGTGTGCTCTCAATGAGATAAAAAGCCAGGTGATTTAATATATCAAGACATTTAATTCACAATCATTGCATTCATATCGCCATCAAATGAACAAATCATCTGTATACACGTATACAGCAATGCCAATTACAATATATATGTACATAGCATATATACACACTCAGTATATATATAGTTTATCCAATCATTCATGCATAATGTCTTTAATGATAGTTTACTTCATGTGCAGAAATAACTGCATCAAGATTTCTATTGGATAAAAAATAAAAAATCCTAATTTCTCAACTAGGAGTTATTCCATAATAAATGGTTCTGCTCCCCTCTCCTCGAATATAACATACATGTAGCTGTTCGAAGGATAGCCAAATAGCTTCAACAGCCTACAGCATAATTTTTACCTTTATTTTGTTTTCTTCAAGCTGGCTAGTAGTCTATCGCATCAATCCATTCAAACTTTGGACTTATGATCTGCTAGTGCAACTCACAAATGATTTCACCTCCCCTAGAGCCCAATACTGCCACCAATTGAGGCTTGCATTATAAGACAGAACTTGATTTAAGGTGGCTTGCAGAGCCACATTTAATACATTTTGAAAGAGTTCCCAATTATTGTCATTGATTCTCTTGCAATAATGTACCAATGGTGCTCTGCAGATAATGGGGGTAGGGCTGCTTCACATGAAAAACTTGAACAAAAATATTTTATTCAATAGATACTACGATGGAAATTCTTTGCTCATATTATCAACATGTCATTGATCAAAATTATTATCTGTAATTTCCTGGATTGCGGAATCATGGGAATTTTTTTTTTACACATACACACCATTTTGACCCATGAAAGCACATGTGTGGTTCCCGGGTGTGGAAAGGAATAGGACCCAATGTCGTGATATGACTGAAATATAGTTGAAAGCGACGTTAAATCATATTCACTCACTCACCTTTTCTCTTGCATTTCTGTACACCAAAAAAACAAACAAACAATTTTGCTCCCAATGCTTGCATTCACAGGCACTGCCATCAAGAAAAACATTTTTCGACTTTTATCACCAAATTGTGGACCCCACTAATATTGGCAGCAAACATTTATTGGATTCAAGTTTGCATATCCAAATTGAAATAAAGACTTTGAAAGTTGGTTTCAATGTCCCAATGAGTCTAATTAAATTAATAGTTCATTACCACCATCGCCCACACCCGATTTTGTCTCTGCCCTGAAGATTCGTTTGATATTTTCATTCTGCAATGTCTAACACAAGTTGTTTCAGCAATGTGTGCCAACAAGCACGAGAAGTCCTATTTCACACGCTTCACAATCAGGAGAGCTAATTTATGCTGCTAAGGTGTTCATGTTTTAAAAAGTAATTAGAGAACAACTGTATATTTATTTATTTTGCAAACAGAATTAACAGTTCACCCATCAGCTTGTTTCAATGCATATTTCCATGCTCAACTAAAAATAGAAAAAAAAACCCTAGCCACCCATACCTCTTTCCTGGCAGGCACCAGTTGAACACTGTTGGACTTGTGCAAACTGTAGTTTATCAGCAAAATTTGAAATTGTTCCCCCAGTCTTTATTTCCTAATTCTTCTATGAAAGCCTGACCTATTTAGAGACAGTGCTCATACATACTCAATACGGTCATTATTCAATGCTCAACCCATTAACAATGATACAGAGTGAACACTTCTAAATGGAGGAAGTGTGCAAGGCTGAGGACAATGTTGGGAAGGCAGACTTGGCTAAACCTGGCACGGGTCAAACCCCAGAGACTCCAGAGTCGGACTGGAGTACCAATGCTCAATATTAAAGTAAGTGATCTATCATATTCAATCATAACTTCAGTATTCACAATCGTATAAATTGTTCAAGTCTTTCACTATTCCACTCATGTACCAGTATAGCATTGTCCAGATCACATACCACTCATCTGAGTGACTTGTAGACAATAGGCTGGTGATGTGAACTGTTCCAGTGTGGGTCATTTCCATGTTGTTTGAACGAATTATCATTGTCGGATGAAGAACTATCTACCTTTACTATATGCTTGTACTAACAAGCGTTCTGAGAACCTCAACATATCACCTTGCAGGGTCATCTGCCGAAGCTGCAGCAGTATT
The DNA here is from genome assembly GCA_036873755.1 of Hanleya hanleyi. Classification (NCBI taxonomy): domain Eukaryota; kingdom Metazoa; phylum Mollusca; class Polyplacophora; order Lepidopleurida; family Hanleyidae; genus Hanleya; species Hanleya hanleyi. Next base: position 28,936 of record JAVTVY010018925.1, on the reverse strand, counting down.
GAAAGCATACATGTAGAGCAAATAATAATGTCTGGAATATGTGATGTGGTACAGACAATAATGTCTGGAATAGATTATCTGGTACAGACAATAACATCAGTCCCATGTGGGATTAACGGCATATAAGTTAATCCCATGTAGGATGGATAGGTCAGTGCCGTGGGATTAGTACTGCTGCATAGGGCAGTCCAGTGTGAGATTACTGCTGAATAGATCAGTCCCATGTGAGATTACTGCTGGATAGGCCAGTCCTGTGTAGGATTACTGCTGGATGAACCAGTCCCATGTGTTATTACTGATGGATAGACCAGTCCCCTGTGGGATTACTGCTGGATAGTCCAGTCCCAAGTGGGAATACTGCTGGATAGGCCGGTCCTGTCTGGGATTACTGCTGGATAGATGAGTCTCGTATGGGATTACTGCTGGATAGGACAGTCCCGTGTGGGATTACTGCACATAGGCAGTCCAGTGTGAGATTAGTGCTGCATACAGCAATCCTGTGTGGGATTACGGCTGGGGAGGCCAGTCTTGTGTGGGATTACCGCTGGATAGGCTAAACCTGTGTGGGATTACAGCGGGATAGGTCAGTCCCATGTAGGATTATGGCTGGATAGGTCAGTGCCATGTGGGATTACTGCTGCATATTGCAGTCCAGTGTCATATTACTTCTGGATAGGTCAGTCTCGTGTGAGATTACCGCTGCATAGGCCAGTCCCATGTGAGATTACTGCTGGATAGGCCAGTCCCATGTGGGATTACTGCTGGACAGGCCAGTCCAGTCTGGGATTACTGCTGGATAGGTCAGTCCCGTGTGGCATTACTGCTGGATAGGCCAGTGCCATTTGGGATTAATGCTGGATAGATCAGTCCCATGTGGGATTACTGCTGGATAGGTCTGACCTAGGAAAACATGAAACATGTCCACCAAGTTTTATAATCATCCCAAGAAAGGTTCAGCAAACTTTCCATGTATCGATCTACATGTAAATTTTTGCCCAACAAAAACCTTATCAATGGAAACGTACAAAGTCTAAACTGCAATAATTAGGACAAAAATTCATATTTAATGTCATATTTCTTAAATAGCACATGCACATCCTCAAATCACATTGAACTTGGGTAGAAAGTGTCAAACTCATCCAATGAAAGCAGACAGCTTCAGAAAACTTTCCATGTACATACACGTAGAGGCCTACATGTACAATTCACCTGAACAGAAAACTTTATCATTTGCCATAATTTGGACAAAAATTAATATTTCATCTCAAAAATAGCACAGGTACATCATCTAATGATAAGAAACATGTGTACAAAGTTTCATAATCATCCAATGACAGCTGACAACTGCAACAAACTTTCTAAGTACATGTACATGTGCACTTCAGCTAAACGCAAAACTCTATCATAGGGATTTTAACATTGGAGCACCCCAGGGGTAGTACCCCCAGGTGGAGTACCCACACCCCATATTTTTTTATTTTTTAAATATTTTTTCTAAATTTTCTAGATTTTTTTTGAATTTGCTAAACCAAAAACCTTATCATTTCCAGGCCGGGGACACCGACACCGACGATGACATCCTCTTTCCCCCCTCACAATATCTCCCTTTTACTTCGTAAGGCCAGATAATAAAAAGAAAAAAATAATTACACTGTAGCATAGTGCCAAAAAATTTTAAATGATGTATTATAAAGATCAGAATACAAATACACAAAGTAGAGGTCATTTTTCTGACTTGTCTCCATTTGTCAACTGTTTACCACTCCACATTATAATAGTATCCTTACATTATTTTGAAAAACATGGACTCGCATATAATGTTGACATTTTCTATGCCCATGGTAACTATCTATTACAACACATATAAGGGAAGTCATTTTCAAGCAACATATACAGTCTGAAGTATGTGTTCTGAAACACTCATTTTAAGGCATGAAACTTACATCAAGCTTGGGAGAAAATTGCTGGGATACAGTATCACAGTGGTGTATATATGGAAACAGGTGGGTTTGGGTAGGCTTATTACATCAGCACCTGTATACATCCCTTACTTTCCTTATTCCCCTGGTGATTCAATCCATGCCAGCCTTTTGGCCTCTAGAGATGCAAATGAGTCGGCCTGAATCAGCGAGGAAACAAGGAGAGTAATGTATGTCAGACTGACGCTGAGCGTAAGATCTGGGACCATCAATGTGTAAATACTGTGAGCTCATGGAAGGAAGCTTGGGGTACCCAGTTATATATGCCGAGAGGGAGAATGAACTAACAATTCTGGGAGCCATACATGGTGATTTATAATTCTACAGGTGACAAGTATCTAATACTGGGGTACAGATCTATATATCATTGTGGTTATCTATTCAAGTCGCCACAAATAACTAATTATCATTAACAGTTTTTAACAATCAAAACTTTAAAGTTAGGAGAATATAAAGATGATGTTCTTATGTTTAAAACATATTTCCTTACAAACAAAGAATATATAGTTTGAAACAAAAATGTTCTGTTTGCTATCGCTGCAGTCTCATTATGAAGAAAGGGTACACGAGTAAGACTGACATATCAAGACTGACAGGGATGAGATAATAAGTACTATATGATCTGGAACATTGGATTTGTCAATAGCCTAACATATTGTAACACTACTCAAGTGTCTATTTGAAGAGCAGTACAATTCCAAATTTCCAGTTTGAAGACTCACAGAAATCAATTAATACACATTTTTCAGAGAAAGTGTGCAGTGAGGCATGACCCAGTCAGAGCCTAGCCTAGGTGGAGCATTATTTCTAAATAGTGATATCCGAGATATTTTCAACTTGAAATTTAGATTTATACCACTTATCACTGATATACACCAATTGAAAACATGCATCGACGCTGTAGCACAGGGAGAAATGAAATTTGACTACCTAGAAATATGCAGGAAAGGTTGTGACCGGGTCACACCTCACCGCACACTCCGACTGAGGCCAATAACGGAACAGGCAGATTCAGTGATCACTAAAACTCATGAAATCTGTGAGTATTCAGGTCACTGACCAATTTGATCAGGGCACCCCCTAATTTCGCTAATATAACGTTTGCCGACTTGTCAATCACAGAATAAATGATCCTATTATTATGACAACTGCCACACACAGGGGAGCAAAGAACACACACACGGACACATATACAATAATTTGTATGCCAAGAGACGTTTCACTCAGTCTCCCATGTGAGTCTGCCCATCTGGGAGATCTAGACAATCTGGTTGGTAAAAACAATCCCTCTGCAGGCATTTCCCGTACATGCAAACTTGGAAAGTTGGTAAAAACAAACCCAGACAAGCACCCATCTAACATACAAGCTCCAAGGGTGGTTGCAGTGGTTATAATATTGCAGTGTTACTGTGTGCCGAGTGAACTCTTTCGAGTTCTTCGAAGGAACATCATCTGAGAAAACTACGCGGGTTATGCTAGTCTCAGCTGGGTCGACACTGGACGGTGTGATCGGGTCTTTCAGGATCATCTTCATCTACATCCAAAACTCCCGTTATCCTGTAACCCATGTTCATTAACATCACCTCCAATGGGTCGGCATTCATCCGTTTTTGATTGGCTACAGCTGCATCATCAGAGTTATCTACCTCGCGTTCATTTTTACTGCCATCCTGTGTTTGGAAAGAAAAACAGTTATGTTGAACATTGTAAGTTTGTCCAATAACATTTGTTGTGTGAGCTAAACCTTGTACATGTGCAGGAATGTGAGGCTGAGTACAATTAATCAATCAATTCATAGTACGAAACACTAAAATTGTATCGAGATGATTTAATTTCTGTCAGTAACATTTTTCACTTCTACAGTGTCAATATGTGAAGGTCATCTATGCTTTTAGAATTGAATATCAGTACCGGTATTACATAAACTACTACTGAAAAACTTTGAAGTTTCCCAAACATTTCAAGAATCCAGGCTGTTAAGAAAGATTTGATCTCATTGATCGCTTCTCCAGATACAACTTGTATGTAGACAACACCAGCACTCTCATTAACCCACCAAAATACTGGCTGAAAGACAAAAAAAAAAGAAAAAGAAGAGTTATCTCCCAGTAACAGTTGTCTCCTTTTAAGCATTTTCTCCCTTCAAGAGTTGTCTTCCTTCTACAGATGGCAGTTATCTCGAGTAATATGACTTTCTGTCACCCAAACTATTTCTTCTGTGTTCCTCTCAAATTGTAATGATATATCTTCTGCGTAGCCTTTCAGCATGAAAGAAATATATCAAATGATTCAAGATTAGAATGAAAAAAAAACTACCTCTGCTTTGGGACTCCACAGCCTCACCACAGGATCAATGCCGCTGGTGGCAAGAAGGCAGTTGCTGGGGTGTGACTGTAAACAGTTGACGATAGAATCATCCCCACGTAAAACACGGACGATATTGGTGGTACTCTTCTCCCAAATAAAGAAGGAACCATCATCGGATCCAGCTACGATGTACTGACCATTACTGTAAAATAATTAATATCACGAATTAATGTGATTGGTTACAGTATAAGGGGGGATTTGGCTTAATGTCACACTCAAGGTTGTTTCACTCATATGGTGACAAGTCAGTTTGGTTGGTGGTTACAGTATAATCATACATTGCATGATTATACTATGAATTGACTTTGCTAGAGACCAGGATTGCCTAGGTCACAGCTGGTTGTTCCACCCTGTAACTGGGGCATGGCTCCCATAAGACCATCATTAGGAAATAATGATAACTTGCCATAACTAAATAAGTATGTATTTCCTGCGCCCGATTTCCATATAGTATTGAAAGTTACCTAGTTCATAATATATACTGAAGTTCCAGAAATTTTCGATGCATAGAAATCAGTTTATTGAAAAAAACAGGCATCAGACCCTGTTGCAGCATAGGAATCTGTATCCCAGTTGTACGGGTCGTTGACAGCGGATAGAACAGCTGATCTATTGTTCTCCACTGTTATTTAGCGAGAGTTGTCAAAGGGAATAAGATGCAAATATGATATACAGAGGCACAAATCTGACTGAATTGTTGCCAGGGGCATGGTGAGGGGTTAATCAAGTGAAGTGAATATGTACGAAAGAAATAAACATAGTTTGAATTTCTCTCTGTGTTCTGTGAGCGAAATTTGGTGTGAAAAAAGCTTAAATGTCCCTGAAGCACTTTGTTAGTGTATTTTATAGATAGTTAACGCTCTAATAATTCAGTCACCGGAAATGCATTTTCTCACCCCAAAAATATTGGTTAATCAAAGAGACATGGTCCCTTTGCCCAGGTAGCGGCCCATACATACTGCGCACTAACACGCATCCAACCCACCTAGTGGTCGGTAAACAAAGGTGACATACTATGCACTGGGACGCACTCAGACGAGGATTTTTCAAGGCCAACCTAAGTAAATTAGTTGTTGAATGGAATTTTTTTTCCATGACATACCGTTGCTATTAACACAAAATATTCTGGTATACAACCGTGTTCTAGAATGAAATTAAGCAGATCAAATATAGGTGTTGCGAAATCGTACTGGAGAGGTTATATCTACAGCAGTTTGTACTCATTTGTGTCCCTGATCTGCATAAACCGAAACAAAAATGTGCGGAAGCTTTTTCTGGTAACAGTAACTGACCTGACTAGTATTCACTCGTGGACAGCCCAATGTTGAGTAAGTTTGTATCTTTTGTTACATCATTGCATAGGTCGGAGTATTTGTCCTCCTTCGTAACCATGTTTCTGTGGTATAGGTGTGATGCTTAACAGTAATTTCTGGCTTGGCCTGACCTTGTCTAGTTCACACACATGGTACCAACAGGCGATATTTTAGTGTGCATGCAAAACTAGAACTTCTGTTGATGGTGCATACATAAAATAGAAGAAAATGTGAGGTCATCAATCTGCACACGGCAGTGATTTATATCAAGCTGTCACCGATACTAACCGTCGTGAAATACATTTAGAACAATCAATGATCAATGCTAATGAAATTAATTATCTTGCATTATTAGTTCCAAGCTTCATACTATTAAAAGCTATTGCTTTTGATAATATTCTGGATGGGGAAATGCCAAAAGTGAAATAAAACGGAGAAAACAAGAGCCCAAGGGGCTTCAATATACGCCCGTATATCTGGAGTTACATTGGTTCAAATTTCAAGGTTGTTTAATAGCCTTGATTCCAATTCATCTAGCAATCCAGAGAAAGGTCTACAATTTTTTGCTTATAAGAATGTAACATATATCACATCTTATATTGAATGATAAACTAAAATGAGCTTAACTCTTGGTAACTAGTCGACCTTGAAGCAAGAGCTGGGAGCTCACATATCCTACACTGAAATTGACAATAGTCAAACACAAGAAAATAGTAGTTTTCCTGCAAATGGATTCCTTTCAGACGAGAGAATTTTTCACGAAGGAAGAAGAAAGTGATGAAGTAAACCTTTGTTCTTGAGTTAATAAACAGGTGTGAAGTTCATAAAGGACTCCTCTTCCCGTTAAATTAGTGAATGTATGGTTTTTATTTCACAACAGTTTAACTTAATGTAGCTGTTTCAAACATGGGAGACAACTCCACAGGACAATACCATATAATTGCAGGGAAAAGAACTTCGAATATTCCAACAATATTCCAACACATTTAGTCAGCTAAGCTTGATTCAGTTTTGGGGGACTGCGACCTAGACCTTTGACAAATTGATCTCATATGTATGGCTCCACTTTGCCATGCGAAAAGTTTGGTACCAATCCATACCTTGAAACTAGAGCTATCGCATGGACAACAAATGTTAATGGATGAATGGACAGAACGCAACATCTCATTACACGACCTCGTCTTCGACAGGCATATGAAAATGTGACTTTTAATAATTTCTTGATTTTGGGGTCACAGTGACCTTGACCTTTGACCTTGACCTCAATTTTGGTATACAACACATCGTCTTCCCTCAATCTATCAATGCACACAAAAAATCATGATTTTTACTGATTTCCTGATTTTGGGGTCACAGTGACCTTGACCTTTGACCTTGGCCTAAATTTTGGTACATGACAAACCGTCTTCCCTCAATTCTCAATGGACACAAAAAATCATGATTTTTAACAATTTCACGATTTTGGGGTCAGTGACCTTGAACTTTGACCTTGACCTACATTTTGGTATGTGACACATTGTGTCCCCCTAATGTATCTACAGACACAAAAAAAATGTTATTTTTAATAATGTCCTAATTTTGGGGTCAGTGACCTTTGATCTTGACCTAATTTTTGGTATGCATCACTTCATTTCCGCCTATTGAATCCACTCACAAAAAATTAGAAATTTTTAACGATTTCCTGATTTTTCAATCACACTGACCTTTGACCTGACCTTGACCTACATTTAATATGCAACACATCGTTCCCCCCTAGGGCATCCACTCACCAAAAATTAGAACTGTAGATAGAAAACTGTCAACGATCAATGATTTCCTGATTTTTGGCAACAGTGACCTTTGACCTCTGACCACGACCTCAATTTCGGTACGCGACACATCGTCTCCACCTGGTGTATCCACTCACAAACAATTGCAACTGTGGATAGAAAACGTTCACAGATATAGACCGGACACGAACACTTCAGTGATTTCCTGTTTTTTAGGCCAGTGACCTTTGACCTGTGACCTCGACCTTCATTTTGGTACGCGACACATCGTCTCCCGTAGGGTATCCACTCACCAAAAATTGGAGCTGTGGATAGGAAACTGTCCCAGATATAGACCGGACACGAGAACCGGACAGACGGACAGACAGACAGACGGACGGAAACCGCCATCACATAATACGTCCGCCTTTTGGGCGGGCGTATAAAAATGATCACATTATAAATGATAAAAATGGGCACGAACCCACAACGATGAAAAATGGCCTGTCACCGGGTTCAAGCGCAGTGTCTAACCTATTGAGCTATTTCATATCCACAGAACTGTTTTACCAAGTCGTAAACACATTTGCGGCAACAAGGCCACCATCAAAATATTTTTTTATTTCATTTTTTAGTGGTCAAGGCAAGTCAGAACCAAAATATATATATGGCTAAGCTGGTTAGAATTGATATAGGAATTGAATGAATTGGCTTTCATTCTGGTTCTCGGCTGCCTACTATACCAATTTCTTTCCAAAAGAGCTTACAATACGTCCAATTCATTGAAAATGAACTTTCGACACGTTTTCAACTTGCAATCCGATCCTTGCTCGAAACAAACTTACCTAGTTTTCTTTAAAGATGTAATCAGCCTCAAAATGGATGGATTTTGTAAACTCTACCCTGTGCGTTTTTTTTAGCAGGGAAGATTACTAAAGCATCATATGTATTATATTTGATAATAATGGGATCGTCATATACAACGAATGCAAGAAAATCTTGTAACTCTGCCCGCTTCGACGGCTTTTCTGTCTCGCCATTGAGTGTGTGTTGTACGCGGAGAGGAAAATGACGTCACGCAGTGACGTATGAGTGACGTATCGATGCTCACAAATTTAAATGCTGCACAGCTGCAGCCATGGAATAACGTCATGGCTCGTGCCTATGGTTCGGTAATGTCGCACAGCATACGTTGGTAGAATGCACCATACGTGTATACGCTTGTTGACACGGTCGTGGAAAAATAAACGGCATGCCATGCCGTTTATTTTTAAAGATCAATTCCTTCTATTTTCTCGTGAATGGTAAAACAAGTTTAGTTTTTTTGTGGTCAAATGTGTTTCATTTTGTACCTGTTGTAACATATGTCACTTTCGCTGAGTTTGAGAGACATCGATTTCAGCCCAGATTTGAGGCTGATTACATCTTTAAATATTGAAACTTAAGGATGTATACTATGGGGTATTGCTTCAAAAATAGCAGTTCCATAACATTTTTCCAAAGGGCCTAGCTGTGGGCCGATGGCTAGGGAAAGGGGCCATGGCTCTTTATTAGAAAGGAAAGGATTTCTTTCCCCTATATTGAGAATGTGATCAAATCTGGTAAGTTAAATTTCTATCAAAATTTGAGGCAAAAGCTGGGGATGATCGAATGTTAATAGTGTGATTGAATTATTAGGGTGTTTACTGTAATGATAAAATGATTTACCTTCCAAAGAAGTTTGCCTCCTTAATGTCTGTTGTTGTATTACAATGACCACAGAACCTCTGTTCATAATCACTGGCTTCACTCCTCCAATCTTTCTCCTGATCTGATATCTTCACAATGGGTCGTTTGGGTGGAGACTGGCCACCTGTTCCATCTGTAGGGACTGAACCCTCTGTTTCCTCTGGAATTATTCATATATATGGATACAATTGAAGAGAATGTTACTCTTTTTTTTTATTGCTTTGAGGGGGAACCAATTATCACATATCAAGTGAAATATCATACTTTGCTACTGTTCCATCATTTCACTTGACCTATTGAATGGGTAAATTCTTCAAACCGAAAAGATCGAGATAGCCAATCAAGACAGAAGCTGAACGACATCATGCAGCGAGGGCTTTTTAAAACTCCAAATATGGCAAGCTGGCAGAAGGTGACCGAATGGCCTTGAGATAGGAAGGAGTTCAGTTTCATTTAGAGAATCAGTTTCTGAGGTTGTTTTCAATCAAATTGAGTAAACAATGTAACATAGTTGACCCTTAGCAAACTGAGGAGTACTCCTCACAAGCAGTGTACCCAGAGGTGTACCTAGAGGAGTACTCCTCAAATATGCAAATGCAGAGTACTCCTCGCTACACTGCTGGGACACAGCCTGAAATCTCCTACTCCTCCCTTAACACTGCGGAGACTCTACTATCAGCCTGCCTACTCCTCTGGGTACACTGCAAATTTGACCTAGTTTCCCTTGCATGAGTTACACCCCTTGCAGAACTCTCTGCTGCAGAATGGTAGATTTAAACATCAGCAACTAACTGATTTTGAAAAAGGCGGGCAAATAAGTGAATTCTTCATTACAAGTGGTGGGTGCTTAGATCTTCTTTTGTATGATGTAGAACTTTCATTATGGAAGATAAAGTAGAAGGTGGGTATATTGAAAGGAGTGTGTGTTCATGTAAGTTGTTCATTAGTGAACCTAATAAAGTAGCAGTGAGTTGTACATTTACCAAATGAATGCAACAATTTTTAGTAGCATACTTGGAACACAATCTTAATCATTATAGTGTCTTGTGAGTGAATTAAATAGGTCAACTTTACACAAGTGCATGTAGTTTGCTTGCATTACTAACATTCTGATTGTATTCACCAAGTATTTAATTACTAGTCATATTCAATTGAGTAATTATTTGAAAGACATAATTATTATATCATGATCACCATAATAATTGTAACTGGGTACTCCTCTGCTTACACTGCTGGAGGAGTACTCCTCTCCCTACACTGCAGGCTACACTACAGCCTTTTTTGAATAACTGGGACACTCCTCTGATGCAGTGTAGTCTGCAGTGTAGCCAGAGGAGTACACTGTCACATACACTGCAGTCTACACTGCAACAGAGGAGTACACTGCCAACTACACTGCAGTCTACTCTGCAGCAGAGGAGTACACTGCAGCAGAGGAGTACACTGCAACAGAGGAGTACTCCTCAGACTACACTGCAGGCTACACTGCAGCCTACACTGCAACCTCATTTACATAATTGGGACACTCCTTTAGCTACACTGCAGGCTACACTGCAGCCTACTCCTCCAGCTGATGCAGTGTAGTTGCAGTGTACACTGCACACTATCCTATAGGTACTCCTCTAGCTATTCCTGTGACTACACTGCACTACTCAGTTTGCCAAGGGTGAGTAATCATTATAACATGACCCCTAACCATAGTAACATGGTCCAGTAATCATAACATGGCCCCCTAACCATAGTAAGGGTGAGTGAGTGAATAGAATTTAATGTCACTTTCAACAATATTTCAGCTATATCACGACGAACCAACTAAGCACCACCCAGCTCAGTTGTGTTCCTGCTACTTCAAAGAAGAAATCTTTGAAGCAGCATGGAACCTGACACCCTCCATCCACCCTATAAAACACTGACGACAGCGCACAAGACACAAACAGGACGCTTACATGATGCAATAAAGACAAGTGATATTACAGTGCTAGACATCACATTATGAAGTTAACATGACCCAGTGATCATGATAACATGGTCCCCTAACCACAGTAATATGGCCCATTAATAATTATAACATGGCTCCCTAATTAACCTTAGTAACATGGTCCAGTAATCATGATAACATGGCCCCCTACCATAGTAACATGGTCCAGTAATCATAACATGGCCCCCTAAAATAGTAACATGGTCCAGTAATCATAACATGGCCCCCTACCATAGTAACATGGTCCAGTAATCATGATAACATGGCTCCCTACCATAGTAACATGGTCCAGTAATCATGATAACATGGCCCCCTAACCATAGTAACATGGTCCAGTAATCATGATAACATGGCCCCCTACCATAGTAACATGATCCAGTAATCATAACATGGCCCCCTAACCATAGTAACATGGTCCAGTAATCATGATAACATGGCCCCCTACCATAGTAACATGGCCCAGGAATCATAACATGGCCCCCTACTATAGTAACATGGTCCAGTAATCATAACATACCCCCTAACCATAGTAACATGGTCCAGTAATCATGATAACATGGCCTCCTACCATAGTAACATGGTCCAGGAATCATGATAACATGGCCCCCTACCATAGTAACATGATCCAGGAATCATGATAACATGCCCCCCTACCATATAACATGGTCCAGGAATCATGATAACATGGCCCCCTACCATAGTAACATGGCCCAGGAACCATGACATGACCCCCTAACCGTAGTAACATGGCCCAGGAATCATGATAACATGGCCCTCTAACTATAGTGACATGGCCCAGTAATCATGATAACATGGCCCCCTACCATAGTAACATGGCCCAGTAATCATGATAACATGGCCCCCTAACCATAGTAACATCATGATAACATGGCTCCCTAACCATAGTAACATGGCCCAGTAATCATGATAACAAGACCCCCTAACCATAGTAACATGGTCCAGTAATCATAACATGACTCCCTAACCATAGTAACATGGCCCAGTAATCATGATAATATGGCCCCCTAACCATAGTAACATGGCCCAGTAATCCTGATAACATGGCCCCCTAACCATAGTAACATCATGATACCATGGCTCCCTAACCCATAGTAACATGACCCAGTAATCATGATAACATGACCCCCTAACCAGTCACATGACCCAGTAATCATGATAACATGGCCCCCTAACCATAGTATCACGACCCAGTAATCATGATAACAAGGCTCCCTAACCATAGTAACATGGTACAGTAATCATGATAACATGGCCCCTAACCATATTAACATGACCAGGCCTTATTTTTTCAAAATCTGGCGTGAACGATTTACCGTTCGCGTGATTTTTAGCGTACGTAACCGATCGTTCGGTTACGCACCAACTTCGGTTACGTGAAAGGTTACGTAAATTTTCGAAACAATTTGGAGCCACGTGTGGAAAAATCAAACCAGACACGGCTTACTCCAACTAAAACGTATTATTTCATTAAATATTTCATGTGAGTTCGGTGTTTATTACTAAAAATGACGCTTAGTTATGTGAAGATTGTCTACAAATGTAAAACAGAGCGTCATTTATTCAGAAAAGTTTGTTGAAACGTGTAAAACGCACCTTGTTTACAAGCTTCTGCAACGAAATCCCGGAAGCCCCTCCCGACGTTAAAGATATCAAATTGAAGGGCAACAACTCTGCTTTCATTTCAACACAACCTTATTTCATGTCACGTAGTAGAAATGCGTCGATTTTATTGGGTGAAAATGATCATGTGTTTCGATTCCTTCTCATTCAACCCCAATAAACCCGCGAAAATGCTGATCATCTGACGTAACCCGACTTCCTGATTGGTCAAACTGCTCCAACTGCTCATTAACATAAAATATCGTTGAGTTACGACTTCGACGGAGTCAAAATGTCATTTGGTTTCGCTGAGGGAAGCCACATGTCGCGTAAACAAAAGGATTTTTACCGATTCGCTTGGAATGTTTAATAAATATTCGTTATGCTACGAGTAACCAGGAATACATACCGTGAGTCGCCGTGACATCTATAAGAATTTAGACGAGTTATTTTGTCGAGATGAAGCAAAACAGACCGTCCATCGGCATCGGTAGTATTCTGAACGTGATAAAATTCCTTACGTGAGTTTTACGGTACACTATTTTTGCCGAAATGCGATTCCTAAATATTTCTAAAGCTGTAAAATGCTAAATATGTTCTGAATGTATGTTCAGGGTTTCAAAATGATTGATTGTGCATCAAATAACATCCATTATTTCAATTTATTGGTCAATTCCTACGACCAGACAGTCGCCACTTCTCGGCAAATAGTTTCCAGTGCTGACCTATTTCCATCTGGGCATACGTAATTGTCTGGCCAGTGAAAACGAAACCACTCCGACACAAACAATTTAACTAGGCCATAAGCAATTCATGATTTATCAAACAACCACGGCCATGTAAATTAGCCTGCCAGTCGACAAAAGGAGAAAGAGAAAGTGGACGGTATACGCGGAAAAATCGCTGTCGCCACTTTTTATTTATTTTATTTTCACTTTGTGCAGACAGACAATGCCGACTAACCACTTGTGACTTGCTGGCAGATAAAATTCGCCCCACGTGAACGGTGACCGTTCGCGTAAAATATGATTTGCGTAACCTTCACGTAACCTGAACGAGCGTTCGCGTCAAAAAATAAGGCCTGCATGACCCAGTAATCATGATAACATGGCCCCTAACCATAGTAACATTGTCCAGTAATCATGATAACAAGGCTCTCTAACCATAGTCAGTCCTCGCCATGAGCAAAATGGTGGGAGAGGGCAAGATCGCTCTCCTTAATCTGGATGGGCGAGTGATCGCTCATCTAGAAATCGCTCTCATGGGATGTTTGGGGCGAGTGATTGCTCACCTAAGGCGAGCAGTGTTATTTTAGCAGACATTTTGGTATTCCTTTGAATCTTGCAATAAATAAGACAATACATAAAATACTCCACACGAGTGTTTGATTTATATTTGATCCAAGTCACAATTAATACATATTTATTTTCAAGTCACATGTCTTCAAAACTTGCACACAACTTGCACCATATATAGTTGACATACTGCCGACTGTCTGCCTCCACTGTTCTGTAACCGATATGTAACTGAACCGCCGTGCCCCAGCTTTTGAAAGTTTTCAGTTCTACCCGGTTCCCTTTTAGTTGTTTTGTACTGCCGGTATGACTGTTCTGCCATGGTAAATGCCAACAATGATGTGGAAAACTTCAATGAAATGCAAGAAGGTATACAACAGACGCAAGTCAAAGAAAACCGCCAACTGACAGCAAAACTGGCGATCTTCAAATTAATCCTCATCTATCCCACAGTGCATCGCTGGGCCTTCGGTTGTGTATGTCGCGCGGTGAACCGTGGGATAGATCAAGAAATAAATTGGAGATCACCAGTCTTGCCAACTGACGACTGTTACCCGGTTACGAGCCTGTGACGTCGCGTTATTCTACTGCGCATGACAGTTGTCTTACTTCCGCTTCCTTTGCAAATCGAAACCGCAACCACGAAAACCAGTGAATGAAAGGTGACGAAAATACTGCCGATATAGACTGAAGAAATAAATATTTTTCTCTCGGATTTGGCGGAGCGACGAATCGCTCGTCTTGCGACCTCTGGGCGTGTGTGGAGGAGAAGGGGAGCGATCGCTCGCCTTTCATGGCGAGGACTGATAGTAACATGGTCCAATAATCATGATAACAAGACTCCTAACCATATTAACATGACCCAGTAATCATAACCCGATAACCATAGTAACATGACCCCATAACTGTAGTAACATGACCCAGTAATCATGATAACATGGCCCTCTAACTAGTGACATGGTCCAGTAATCATGATAACATGGCCCCCTACCATAGTAACATGACCCAGTAATCATGATAACATGGCCCCCTAACTATAGTGACATGGTCCAATAATCATGATAAAATTGCCCCCTACCATAGTAACATGGCCCAGGAACCATGACATGACCCCCTAACCATAGTAACATGGCCCAGGAATCATGATAACATGGTCCTCTAACTATAGTGACATGGTCCAGTAATCATGATAACATGGCCCCCTACAATAGTAACATGGCCCAGTAATCATGATAACATGGCCCCCTAACCATAGTAACATCATGATAACATGGCTCCCTAACCATAGTAACATGGCCCAGTAATCATGATAAGACCACCTAACCATAGTAACATGGCCAAGTAATCATGATAATATGGCCCCCTAACCATAGTAACATGGCCCAGTAATCCTGATAATATGGCCCCCTATCCATAGTAACATCATGACACCATGGCTCCCTGACCCAAAGTAACATGACCCAGTAATCATGATAACATGACCCCCTAACCATAGTCACATGACCCAGTAATCATGATAACATGGCCCCCTAACCATAGTAACATGACCCAGTAATCATGATAACAAGGCTCCCTAACCATAGTAACATGGTCCAGTAATCATGATAACATGGCCCCTAAACATATTAACATGACCCAGTAATCATAACACGGCCCCTGACCATAGTAACATGGTCCAATAATCATGATAACAAGGCTCCCTAACCATAGTAACATGACCCAGTAATCATAACCTGATAACCATAGTAACATAACTGTAGTAACATGCCTCAGTAATCATGATAACATGGCCCTCTAACTATAGTGACATGGTCCAGTAATCATGATAACATGGCCCCCTACCATAGTAACATGGCCCAGTAATCATGATAACATGGCCCCCTAACCATAGTAACATCATGATAACATGGCTCCCTAACCATAGTAACATGGCCCAGTAATCATGATAACAAGCCCCCCTAACCATAGTAACATGGTCCAGGAATCATAACTTGGCCCCCTAACCATAGTAACATGGTCCAGTAATCATGATAACATGGCCCCTAACCATAGTAACATGGTCCAGTAATCATAACATGGACCCTAACCCATAGTGACATGGCCCAGTAATCATGATAACATGGCCCCTAACCATAGTAACATGGTCCAGTAATCATAACATGGCCCCTAACCATATTAACATGACCCAGTAATCATGATAACATGACCTCCTACCATAGTAACATGGCCCTGTGATCATAACATGGCCCCCTACCATAGTAACATGCCCCAGTAATGATGATAACATGGTCCAGTAACCATAGTAACATGGCCCAGTTATCATGATAACATGACCCCTAACCATAGTAACCTGACCCAGTAATCATAACATGGTCCAGTAACCATAGTAACATGGCCCAGTAATAATGATAACATGACCCCCTAACCATAGTAACATGGTCCAGTAATCATAACATGGCCCCTAGCCATATTAACATGACCCAGTAATCATAACATCGTCCAGTAACCATATT
Source organism: Hanleya hanleyi (assembly GCA_036873755.1). Classification (NCBI taxonomy): domain Eukaryota; kingdom Metazoa; phylum Mollusca; class Polyplacophora; order Lepidopleurida; family Hanleyidae; genus Hanleya; species Hanleya hanleyi. The sequence goes on along the minus strand of JAVTVY010018925.1, from coordinate 12,395 downwards.
AACATGACCCAGTAATCATGATAACATGACCCCCTACCATAGTAACATGACCCAGTAATCATAACATGGTCCAGTAACCATAGTAACATGGCCCAGTAATCATGATAACATGACCCTCTAACCATAGTAACATGACCCAGTAATCATGATAACAAGGCTCCCTAACCATAGTAATATGACCCAGTAATCATGATAACATGGCCCCCTAACCATAGTAACATGGTCCAGTAATCATGATAGCATGGCCCCTAGCCATATTAACATGGCCCAGTGATCATGATAACATGACTCCCTAACCATAGTAACATGACCCAGTAATCATGATAACATGGTCCAGTAACCATAGTAACATGGCCCAGTAATCATAACATGATCCTCTAACCATAGTAACATGACCCAGTAATCATGATAACAAGGCTCCCTAACCATAGTAATATGACCCAGTAATCATGATAACATGGCCCCCTAACCATAGTAACATGGTCCAGTAATCATAATATGGCCCCTAACCATAGTAACATGGTCCAGTAATCATGATAACATGGCCCCTAACCCATAGTAACATGGTTCAGTAATCATGATAACATGGCCCCTAACCATAGTAACATGGTCCAATAATCATGATAACAAGGCTCACTAACCTTATTAACATGACCCAGTAATCATAACCTGATAACCATAGTAACATGACCCCATAACTGTAGTAACATGACCCAGTGATCATGATAACATGGCCCTCTAACTATAGTGACATGGTCAAGTAATCATGATAACATGGCCCCCTACCATAGTAACTTGACCCAGTAATCATGATAACATGACTCCCTAACCATAGTCACATGACCCAGTAATCATGATAACATGGCCCCCTAACCATAGTAACATGACCCAGTAATCATGATAACAAGGCTCCCTAACCATAGTAACATGGTCCAGTAATCATGATAACATGGCCCCTAAACATATTAACATGACCCAGTAATCATAACACGGCCCCTGACCATAGTAACATGGTCCAATAATCATGATAACAAGGCTCCCTAACCATAGTAACATGACCCAGTAATCATAACCTGATAACCATAGTAACATGACCCCATAACTGTAGTAACATGCCCCAGTAATCATGATAACATGGCCTCAAACTATAGTGACATGGTCCAGTATTCATGATAACATGGCCCTACCATAGTAACATGGCCCAGTAATCATGATAACATGGCCCCTAACCATAGTAACATCATGATAACATGGCTCCCCAACCATAAAGTGCAACATGGCCCAGTAATCATGATAATAAGCCCCTAACCATAGTAACATGGTCCAGGAATCATAACTTGGCCCCTAACCATAGTAACATGGTCCAGTAATCATGATAACATGGCCCCTAACCAGGGCAACATGTCCAGTAATCATAACATGGCCCCTAACCCATAGTGACATGGCCCAGTAATCATGATAACATGGCCCTAACCATAGTAATAACATGGTCCAGTAATCATAACATGGCCCCTAACCATATTAACATGACCCAGTAATCATGATAACATGCACTCTACCATAGTAACATGGCCCTGTGATCATAACATGGCCCCTACCATAGTAACATGCCCAGTAATGATGATAACATGCGGTCCAGTAACCATAGTAACATGGCCCAGTTATCATGAGGTTGAGCGACCCCTAACCATAGTAACCTGACCCAGTGCAATCATAACATGGTCCAGTAACCATAGTAAATACGGCCCAAATAATGATAACATGACCCCTAACCATAGTAACATGGTCCAGTAATCATAACATGGCCCCTAGCCATATTAACATGACCCAGTAATCATAACATCGTCCAGTAACCATATTAACATGACCCAGTAATCATGATAACATGACCCCTACCATAGTAACATGACCCAGTAATCATAACATGGTCCTGAAAACTATAAAAACATGGCTCCAGTAATCATGATAACATGACCCTAACCATAGTAACATGACCCAGCAATCATGATAACAAGGCTCCCTTAACCATAGTAATATGACCCAGTAATCATGATAACATGGCCCCTAACCATAGTAACATGGTCCAGTAATTATGATAGCATGGCCCCTAGCCATATTAACATGGCCCAGTGATCATGATAACATGACTCCCTAACCATAGTAACATGACCCAGTAATCATAGTGATAACATGGTCCAGTAACCAACATAGTAACATGGCCCAGTAATCATAACATGACCCTAACCATAGTAACATGACCCAGTAATCATGATAACAAGGCTCCCTAACCATAGTAATATGACCCAGTAATCATGATAACATGGCCCCCTAACCATAGTAACATGGTCCAGTAATCATGATAACATGGCCCCTAACCATAGTAACATGGTCCAGTAATCATGATAACATGGCCCCTAACCCATAGTAACATGGTTCAGTAATCATGATAACATGGCCCCTAACCATAGTAACATGGTCCAATAATCATGATAACAAGGTCACTAACATTATTAACATGACCCAGTAATCATAACCTGGCAACTATAGTAACATGACCCCATAACTGTAAGTAACATTTGACCCAGTGATCATGATAACATGGCCCTCTAACTATAGTGACAGGTCAAGTAATCATAACATGGCCCCCTTACCATAGTAACTTGACCCAGTAATCATGATAACATGACTCCCACCATAAATAGTCACATATTTATTCGTGCAATCATGATAACATGGCCCCCAACCATATAGTAACATGACCCAGTAATCATGATAACAAGGCTCCCTAACCATAGTAACATGGTCCAGTAATCATGATAACATGGCCCCTAAACATATTAACATGACCCAGTAATCATAACACGGCCCCTGACCATAGTAACATGGTCCAATAATCATGATAACAAAAGGCTCCCTAACCATAGTAACATGACCCAGTAATCATAACCTGATAACCATAGTAACAAGACCCCATAACTGTAGTAACATGCCCCAGTAATTTATGATAACATGGCCCTCAAAACTATAGTGACATGGTCCAGTATTCAGATAACATGGCCCCCTTACCATAGTAACATGGCCCAGTAATCATGATAACATGGCCCCCTAACCATAGTAACATCATCATGATAACATGGCTCCCTAACCATAGTAACATGGCCCAGTAATCATGATAACAAGCCCCCCTAACCATAGTAACATGGTCCAGGAATCATAATCTCTTGGCCCCCCTAACCATAGTAATAACATGGTCCAGTAATCATGATAACATGGCCCCTTAACCATAGTAACATGGTCCAGTAATCATAACATGGACCCTAACTCATAGTGACATGGCCCAGTAATCATGATAACATGGCCCCTAACCATAGTAACATGGTCCAGTAATCATAACATGGCCCCTAACCATATTAACATGACCCAGTAATCATGATAACATGACCTCCTACCATAGTAACATGGCCCCGTGATCATAACATGGCCCCCTACCATAGTAACATGCCCCAGTAATGATAACATGGTCCAGTAACCATAGTAAATACGGGCCCGGAAGTTATCATGATAACATGACCCTAACCATAGTAACCTGACCCAGTAATCATAACATGGTCCAGTAACCATAGTAACATGGCCCAGTAATAATGATAACATGACCCCAACCATAAGTAACATGGTCCAGGTAATCATGATAACATGGCCCCTAGCCACATTAACATGACCCAGTAATCATAAATATCGTCCAGTAACCATATTAACATGACCCAGTAATCATGATAACATGACCCTACCATAGTAACATGACCCAGTAATCATAACATGGTCCAGTAACCATAGTAACAGATGGCCCAGTAATCATGATAACATGACCCTCTAACCATAGTAACATGACCCAGTAATCATGATAACAAGGCTCCCTAACCATAGTAATATGACCCAAAGTAATCATGATAACATGGCCACCTAACCATAGTAAACATGGTCCAGTAATCATGATAGCATGGCCCTAGCCATATTAACATGGCCCAGTGATCATGATAACATGACTCCCTAACCATAGTAACATGACCTGCGCAGTAATCATGATAACATGGCTGTGTGCAACCATAGTAACATGGCCCAGTAATCATAACATGATCCTCTAACCATAGTAACATGACCCAGTAATCATGATAACAAGGCCCCTTAACCATAGTAATATGACTCAGTAATCATGATAACATGGCCCCCTAACCATAGTAACATGGTCCAGTAATCATGGCGGCCCCTAACCATAGTAACATGGTCCAGTAATCATGATAACATGGCCCCTAACCCATAGTAACATGGTTCAGTAATCATGATAACATGGCCCCTAACCATAGTAACATTTTGTCCAATAATCATGATAACAAGGCTCACTAACCTTATTAACATGACCCAGTAATCATAACCTGAGCAACCATAGTAACATGACCCCATAATCAGTAACATGACCCAGTGATCATGATAACATGGCCCTCTAACTATAGTGACATGGTCAAAGTTAACATGATAACATGGCCCTTACCATAGTAATCTCTGACCCAGTAATCATGATAACATGACTCCTAACCATAGTCACATGACCTGGAGTAATCATGATAACATGGCCCCCTAAATCCATAGTATCATGACCCAGTAATCATAAATAAAGGCTCCCCCAACCATAGTAACATGGTACAGTAATCGCATGATAACATGGCCCTAACCATATTAACATGACCTAGTAATCATGATAACATGGCCCCTAACCATAGTAACATTGTCCAGTAATCATGATAACAAGGCTCTCTAACCATAGTAACATGGTCCAATAATCATGATAACAAGTCCCCCTAACCTTATTAACATGACCCAGTAATCATGATAACATGGCCCCTAACCATAGTAACTTGACCCAGTAATCATGATAACATGACTCCCTAACCATAGTCACATGACCCAGTAATCATGATAACATGGCCCCCTAACCATAGTATCATGACCCAGTAATCATAACAAGGCTCCCCAACCATAGTAACATGGTACAGTAATCATGATAACATGGCCCCTAACCATATTAACATGACCCAGTAATCATGATAACATGGCCCCTAACCATAGTAACATTGTCCGATAATCATGATAACAAGGCTCCTAACCATATTAACATGACCCAGTAATCATAACCTGATAACCATAGTAACATGACCCCATAACAGTAGTAACATGACCCAGTAATCATGATAACATGGCCCTCTAACTATAGTGACATGGTCCAGTAATCATGATAACATGGCCCCCTACCATAGTAACTTGACCCAGTAATCATAACATGGCCCTCTAACTATAGTGACATGGTCCAATAATCATGATAACATGGCCCCCTAACCATAGTAACATGACCCAGTAATCATGATAACAAGGCTCCCTAACCATAGTAACATGGTCCAGTAATCATAACATGGCCCCTAACCATACTAACATGACCCAGTAATCATAACATGGCCCCTGACCATAGTAACATGGTCCAATAATCATGATAACAAGGCCCCCTAACCATAGTAACATGACCCAGTAATCATAACCTGATAACCATAGTAACATGACCCCATAACTGTAGTAACATGCCGCAGTAATCATGATAACATGACCCTCTAACTATAGTGACATGGTCCAGTAATCATGATAACATGGCCCCCTATCATAGTAACATGGCCCAGTAATCATGATAACATGGCCCCCTAACCATAGTAACATCATGATAACATGGCTCCCTAACCATAGTAACATGGCCCAGTAATCATGATAACAAGCCTCCCTAACCATAGTAACATGGTCCAGGAATCATGATAACTTGGCCCCCTAACCATAGTAACATGGTCCAGTAATCATGATAACATGACCCCTAACCTTATTAACACGACCCAGTAATCATGATAACAAGGCTCCCTAACCATAGTAACATGACCCAGTAATCATAACCTGATAACCATAGTAACATTACCCCATAACTGTAGTAACATGACCCAGTAATCATGATAACATGTCCCTCTAACTATAGTAACATGATCCAGTAATCATGATAACATGGCCCCCTAACCATAGTAACATGGTCCAGTAACCATAGTAACATGGTCCAGTAACCATAACATGGCCCCCTAACCATAGTAACATGGTCCAGTAATCATAACATGACCCCTTAACCATAGTAACATGGCCCAGTAATCATAACAAGGCTCCCTAACCATAGTAACATGACCCAGTAATCATAACCTGATAACCATAGTAACATGACCCCATAACTGTAGTAACATGACCCAGTAATCATTATAACATGGCCTTCTAACTATAGTGACATGGTCCAGTAATCATGATAACATGGCCCCCTACCATAGTAACATGGCCCAGTAATCATGATAACAAGGCTCCCTAACCATAGTAACATGACCCAGTAATCATAACCTGATAACCATAGTAACATGACCCCGTAACTGTAGTAACATGACCCAGTAATCATGATAACATGGCCCTCTAACTAGTGACATGGTCCAGTAATCATGATAACATGGCCCCCTACCATAGTAACATGACCCAGTAATCATGATAACATGGCCCCCTAACTATAGTGACATGGTCCAGTAATCATGATAACATGGCCCCCTACCATAGTAACATGACCCAGTAATCATGATAACATGACCCTCTAACCATAGTAACATGACCCAGTAATCATAACCTGATAACCATAGTAACATGCCCCCGTAACTGTAGTAACATGACCCAGTAATCATTATAACATGGCCTTCTAACTATAGTGACATGATCCAGTAATCATGATAAGATGGCCCCTAACCCATAGTAACATGGTCCAGTAACCATAGTAACATGGCCCCCCCTAATCATAGTAACATGGTCTCTAATCATAGTCACATGGCCCAGTAATCATGATAACATCGACCCTCAACATAGTAACATGACTAAGTAACCAGGGTAACATATTCGGTAACCGTGACAACAGTCTCTAACCTGGTGGGTCAGTTTGAGAGTAAATGGCTGCCTTAATGTCTCTGTCTAATGCCTCACAAGCATGGCTTTTTGCATAATCAGGGAACTTGTTTTTAAAATGCTGTAAACAATCGTGGGCTTCCTGTGTCCATGCTAACTCATACAGGCATCTGGCCAATCGGAAGTGAGCTTTCAGGTGATTGGAGTCCAGTTTGATAGCTGTGTGACAATCCCGTAATGCTGCGTACAAATCCCCATCCCTGGAAATAATTAAACGTGCAGGAGTTAGTAGATCTCCTAACAAGTGTTAAGTCCTTGCGGCAAATACATTTTGGTAAGATCTCTAATAATTTGATCACTTCAAAATACACAAAATAACATTCTGTTGATAGACAAAGTTTGATTGCGCAGAATGATGGCTCTGTTATACAGGGTTCGTACACCTTAAAGTTTCCAATTTTCAAGACCTTTTTCAGGTAATAGTTCCGGTTTTCAAAGCATATGACTTCCAGTGTCATTGAAGGTACGTAACTATGTACATAAACTTTCTTAAATTTTTATGTAAACACAAGTATGACTGTCCTGTCGACAATATATTGTTCATACACTGTCTTTTGAATAGACTTGGAAATTATTTTTGGACGACACAAAGAATATGTTGCTATGGTAGAGTTAATTTCGCCATCTGATGGCGAAGGACAGGACAACTTTGAGCTACAACTTGAAAACTGAATTGACAACAAGGACAGGAATTCCCATGTCTTCGGCATATTTATCTTTTTTTTTCATTTTCAAGGCTTTTCTAGACCTTATTGTAAGTGAACGGGGGGGTTGTACGAGAAACACTTAGTCTCTCTCGTTGATGCCAGTGGGTACCTTAGAATGGAGTTGGTTCATCCAATATACCTCTCTCTTATGTCGGAGGGTATCACTAACAAGACGATTGTCAGGGTCGGAGCGGACTACTTCGATGATTTCGAAGCCGATGTCAACGGCAGAGTGTCCCGGAGTTGACCAGAAATGTCTTGGTGCTGGTTCATCTGGTTTCAGATTACGTGTGTTACGAAGGTGTTCCATGATTCGTAGATGAATATCAAAGGGATTCGATGATGGACTGTGTTGGGGTGTTGGCGGGGTCGGAGAAGATCTGTCCGAGGTTTGGACTCCGCTAGGTCACGTTTCAGCTTGATAATGTCGGCGGGGTAGCCTCTCCACGTGTAGTATTGGCTAAGGTCGTCTGCATGTTTGCGGAAATCAACCTCAAAGGAGCAAATTCTGCGGATGCGTAGAAATTGTCCGTAGGGAGCTGCGTTTTTGCAGCTTTTACTGTGGCCGGAGGTATAAAGCAGATAACTGTGTGTATCTGTGGGTTTAGTGAACAGATCGAATGAGATTTTGTTCTGCTGAAGGCGTACTCGTATGTCTAGGTACGTGACTGAGTCTTTTGACCAGTCTGCGGTGAACTTAATCGAATGGTGGGCGTTGTTGCACTCATCGATGAAGGCAAGTAGAGCCTGTTCCCCATGAGTCCAGAGCATGAATATATCGTCGATAAAGCGAAGATAAAGAAGAGGTTGGAGTGGTGTACTCGCTAAAAGTTTCTCTTCGTGGTATCCCATAAAGATATTGGCATACGTGGGTGCTACTTTAGTGCCCATGGCCGTTCCTCCGACTTGGAGGAATTGTTTCCCGTTGAACTCAAAGTTGTTGCAGTGTAGTACAAGTTTGAGCAATGAGAGAATATTCTGGTGGGATATGCGGTAAAGGGCTTTATGTTTGGTTAGGCATCTGGCAACTGCGACTAAACCTTCGTGGTTCGGGATGTTGGTGTAAAGGGAGGTGACAGTTGCAGTTATTTAACATCTCGCTCACAAATGACATCTTACAATAATACACTATCTAAGTCACTACCTATAACTTGCGGTGTTCCCCAAGGATCTATATTGGGCCCATTATTATTTCTCATTTACATTAACGATATAGTGAATGTCTCATCTTTATTGAACACCATTCTCTTCGCTGATGATACATGTGTTCACCTATCTGGATTGGATCCCGTTGCTTTATCTGAAAATATTTGTATAGAACTCGACAAACTCAACTGTTGGTTTCAATGTAATCGACTAACGTTAAATACAAAGAAAACGAAGTTTATGTTCATAAAACCCGCCAAAAGATGTCGCGATATACCTGGACTAAATATTCGCATATCTGGAAATAACATTGAGCAAGTAGATAACTTTAAATTTCTCGGGGTCTACTTCAATGATAAATTGAATTGGACAACACATATTACAGAACTATCCAAGAAGATATCAAGAAATATTGAAATTATTAATCACGTCAAAGAACATTTGAATAAAAAAACTTTATTTATTTTGTATTACTCGTTAATTTATCCATACATTTCGTATTGCAACCTAGTTTGGGGTAATACTTACCATACTCATTTGCATTCTCTCGTAATGCTTCAAAAGAGAGCTATACGGGTAATATCACTCTCAGGCAAACTGGAGCACACCGGCCCTCTATTCTCAAAATTGAACATTCTTCCCCTCCTATATTTGAATGATTATCATACACTTTTGTTTGTTCACAAATTTGTCCACCACCCAAATACATTACCGGTTCCGATGCGTTCTATCTTCACGAGAATTGCAGAAGTCCATCACTATTCTACTAGACAATCCAACTCTAACCTGTACAGACCATTTTATCCTACCGACATTACTTACTATTCTTTGAAAATAAAGGCACCAAGAGCCTGGAATAGTTTGTCCTCTCTACTTAAAGAAATCTGCTCAATATCTCTCTTTAAATCAAAGCTGAAAGTACATCTGATAGAGAAATAACGTTATAACTGATTTTTTTATGCTGGCAGACTTGCATGCACGTAGTACTATTATCGAGAATGTTCATGTGCTTGATTTGTTCGTGTATTGTTGTGTACGTTTTATTCTATTGTTCACTTATTTTCATCTCGATTACCGTCTCGTTGCATGCATAGTCCAACCAGCGTGTATGCTATCGACAGGAGATGCACGCGGAATGATTAATTTATACAATACTTCTTAAATGTTCGCCAATACTATTTAAGCTATTTTGTTTAGTAATATAGGGATAAAACAAGCCCCATGGGGTTTTAATCCCGCCAATACATATTTATTTATATCGGCTAACCTATTTTGAATATTGTTGGTAACTATCGCCGAACTGTATAATCTTTTTTATTATATTGGTGAATAAATGAAATGAAATGAAATGAAACATCCATAGTTACGAGTATAGTGTTACTCGGAATATTGTCGACAGCTTCAACTTTGTTGATGAAGTCTGTAGTATCTCTAACATAGGAGCGGATGAGTGGCACGAAAGGTTTTAAGTGTTCATCCACTAAACTGCTAATGCGTTCGGTAGGGGACCCATTACCGCTAATAATGGGACGGCCGACGACTCTCCCCTCAAGACGGGCTTTGTGGATTTTGGGCAAGAGGTAGAAGCGTGCTGTACGGGGTGACGGGTTCAGAATATTCCGATACAATTTTTCGGAGATCTCGCCTTTGTTGAACATGTCAAACAAGAGTTTGTTGACTTGATCATTGTGTTCTGGTGTCAGATCACGGGCGTATTCGATGTAATATTTGGCGTCACCGAGTTGTCGCTGGGCCTCGGAGATATAGTCGGTAGTGTTCCAGACGACGACAGCTGAACCTTTGTCTGCTTTTTTAATTTGGATCTCAGGGTTTTGAGATAAATTAGAGATTGCAGTTTCTTCTACGGGGGTGAGATTGGTACGTGGTTTGCGTGTATGTTTTATCTCACTTAGTTTGTGTGACACCAAGTTAATGAAGGTGACCATGTGCGGGTCAAGGATATTGGGTGTCCAGTTCGAAGGTGATTTGAACTTTCTTGCTAGTAGCTCGTCAAGATCCGGTGTGGATGGTGATGGGGTGGGGGTATCGGTGAGGGTGTTCTCAGAAAAGAAACTCTTGATTTTGAGTCTACGAAAGAAAGCTATGAGATCTGAACGCATTTGGCCTAGGTCAGGTTCGTGTGGGAGTGGGCTGAATGTGAGGCCTTTGGAGAGGACAGATTTTTCTGCGTCTGACAGAGAGTGGGAAGAGATGTTGACAATATACGTGGGTAAAGAAACAACAGAGGCATTTTCATAACTTCCAAGAGTGTCTGTATTAAGACTAAGAGTTGGACAATCAGAAATGTGGTTGACATGTGGAGAATTGTACGAGACAGCAGGCATAGTGGCCTGAGTGGAAGTTGGTGGATCATTATGGTTAGTTGTAATGATAATGTTTGGTGGGGTCATGTTTGACCCTAAAGTTAATCGGCCAGTATAGCTCTCATCAGGCGGATCAGTTGACCCTCCTTGGATGCCTGGGGGCGGCGGGTTGTTTCCCGGCGTGCTCCTCGGTGCCGGGCTGGTCGTGTGCGGCCCGGCGCTGTTGTGTTGTTTTGGTTGTTTCTTCGGGGCACCCGAGTCCGTCTGCGGGCGGTGACATTGGTCCGTAAATGTTGCGCTTCTGGGCGGCGTTGTGTGCGTTGCACAACGGTGTTGATTGCCGCTAGAGCTTCCTCCCTGTGTGTGGGGTTGGTGACTTGGATGTCGAAGTCCTGCCTGATCGTGGCGATGGATAGATCCATGGCTTGGATTAAGGTCCCGAGGTGGTCCCTGAGTAAGGTGCAGAGGTGAATGCTGCAGTTGTTCAGAGTGTCTTGCCAGATGGTCATGAACGCTTCGCTCTGTCTCCCGACGTACGGGGGGCATTTTAGTTTTAGGCTTGTGGGTGGGCATTGTTTGTTAATGCAACTGGTAAGGTTGTCTTGTTGCCGTACCAGTTTGGCCCGTTTAACCGTGGCGTTTCGAAGGTGTCGATAGATCGGTGTGATCTCTGACGGTATATTTGGTGGAGCGTGTCTAGTTTCTCCTGTAGTTGTGTCTTCCGTGCGCAGTCTTTTGGCCGGATAATCACTAGTGGAGATGACAGTGTTCAGCGAAATATTTGATCCGATGGGAGTGATGTCTCCACCTGAGGCAAGGTCTAGTTCTGAGAGATGTAGCGAACTGGTCGTTGCAACTATAGAGTTTGCCATACTATAGATACCCCGCTCTGTGAAGAAGGGTTGATCAGATGAGATATGTGAAGAAGTCTCAGATGGGGCTTCTATCAGAGTAACCACTTTGACAGCCTGACCGGTTTCGGAACTATTGTTCCTTCATCAGAGGCAGTGATTGATCTATGTTGAAAAAGTGCCCGCTATTTATAGGGAGCGATCCGGGCCGATCCGGCCGGAGTAAATAACGCCATCTGATTGGATGGCTGGTAGACCTCGAGAAGCAGAAGAGTTTTTGCCGGATTAGATTGCCGGATCGT